>LBNU01003370.1:46521-100684 GCA_014162995.1 Artemisia annua
ATCAACCATGGCCCCGACTCTAACACTTTATCCATACCATCCTTATTAGAGAATTGAAAAAGAAAGAACCCATTATTTAACATAACACGTTCCAAACCATATTTAGCCCACGTATTCTTCACATAATTCTCCACAATGGGGAAAGCAAGCCGTTTCCCAATAAAATACCCATATAGTGTATTAACAAATCTCGCTGAAACATCATTAATTTCTTTCAGTGGGATTGCAACATGAGCACCCTCCACCCGCTCCTCATTACGCAATTCACATAAGTTAACGGATTTAAACGAATGCTTTGTTTGAAACAACGAAGCATAAGACAATGTAGGTGCTATTTTAGATCCACTATTAGTATCTTGATTAGCATTAGAACCTGTTGAATTAGCCGTAGCAGCCATGGAATCGACTGACTCCATAGCTAAAGAACACTAAAAAAACCCTAACTAAATTAAAAACGAAAAAACAATGGAAAAAAACCCTAGAAAAATCCAACAACCATTGGATTGGTGAACCAGGAATCGACCCTCATTGAAAAAAAGATCGAGAAGAAACGTACCACAAGCGAGATCCTAAAAGGATAATCGAATCCAAGTCGATTTAGATAATAGGTTTTAGGGATGTCGCCATGCACAAGTCGATTTAGATAATCGATTTGGATAGTCTTTTAGGGATAGTCGATTTAGAAAATCGATTTTAGGGTTTTTTAGATAATCGCCTATGTGAAAATCGATTTTAGGGTTAAAAATTACTTGTATATTATAATAATAATTAATAATTCTTGTATTACGTACTTTTTGGGTTTCCTTCATAAGAGCCTCCAGTGAAAGCTTTAGTGACTATTTATTATCAGTAAGTGTTCAAAAAGTTAGTAAGTAACAGTCACTCTATTTTATAAGTGGTAAAATGGATAGGTCAGATTGGGTAACAGGTCTAAATGGTGTATTTAAGAACACGGGTTTAAAAGGGTCCGGGTTATGTGTCTCGAGTGGGGTTGACACGTCTGTGTTCAACCACCTTTTATTTATTTTGAGTTAAATATAATCTTGTGAGATAAGGTTGGATTCTAATTTTCCATTGATATGTTAAATCCGTCTTGAACTCGTTGAATACTTGTTATAAAACTGGATTTTACGGGTGTGTTTGGCAATAGTAACAGTATCAGTGAGCAATAGCAGTGGCTATTGTTTTTTATAAAAATGTTTGGTAATGTAGTTGAAGATGTAACCATAATGAGTAAAACAGCTTCTAAATGATTAACGCTCCTAATGCGATTTCATAGAACGTTAGAACAAGAGCATTCCAAAAAAGTAGATAACGCTCCTAATGCTCACAACTCACTTTTCCTAAATGCTCCAAAACGCCATGCGTCAAAATACATCCATAACATCATCAAATACTCGATTGGCCTCGTCTATCACTAAAAAAAATATCATGTGGTGACACAAAAGAAAGTGTCACCAAAAGTAAAAAACAATGTCACTAAAAGTAAAAAGTGTCAACCAAAAATAGTGTCACTAAAAAAATTATGAGTTTCTCCCACCCACTTAAAAAAGTATAGGTAGAAATCTAGTAAGGAAAATTCTATTTATAGTGACAAAAAAAAAATGTGAGTACATAGTTTTTGTACCTTGTGACATATTTGTTTTATAAAAAGTGTCATTAAATGTCAAAATTTTAAGCTTTTACCCACACTTTCTAAAAAACGTCACTGAAAGATTAAATTTAATGATATTTTTCTATCTTATATACTAAAAACTTAAGTTGTCTTATAAATGCAAAGTGCTCTCCATAAATGTTTCTTGAATTGATTGTGCCATATAGAGCTTTCACATGTGATTTCTACACAAATGCACATTCATTCGATTTCCAGGTAACTCAAGAAGCTCGGATATTCATTGCACGTGTATTCATTACAGTATATCAATTACACAATATTGGATGGCTTAATTTAATGTGCAAGAGGATTTGTGCACAAATTGTAGTACGGTACAAGGTAGTTTAAGCAACATGAAAAGTATATCTTCTATAATATCTAAAGATTGGAGTGCTTAATTTAATGCGCAAGAGGCATTGTGCACAAAAGTTTTTACGGTACAATATGTTATGCATGAGGAATCGTGCACAAAAGTTTGTACAGTACAACATGTTTCAAGCCATCTCTAAACTTCAAAGAATACAAACAAAAAATGCCATGAATGCATAAATTAAACACACCAATTAGTGGTTAGTCTTTTTACCTTCCCGTCCATGAGTTACAAAAATTTTATCAACTATATAATGTGTCAAAAATCACACACAACAAACCACAACTTCCTCCACAACGCGTGCACATTGGGCTACAACTTATTGTGGTGGTAAAGTAAGCATCATATCGTCTTACTTATTTAGCATATTGATTTATATTATTTTATCTAAATTTCACGTGTGTTTTGTGTGTGTAACAATGTAGGACATAAAGATGGTGCTTAGGAAGTTTGGTAGTAACATCATCTTCTCTAATGGTTTAAGAGATCCTACACATCGTTGTCTTATCAATTAAGTGGAACATGCACGAACATTTTTACTTTGATCGAAAATGCAATATATTGATTAATTGTATTTAAGTTACTAACGATCAAATATATCTAATTGTTTTTTGTAGCGCGTCAAGAAGCATTAAAGAAAGAGATCGAGAAGTCACAAGAATTGTATCAAGAACAAAACATGCAAAAGGCCAATGAACAACAACGACAAAGACAACAATAACAACAACAACAACAACAACAACAACGCCATGGCCACCGGTGGGATGAATACTTAGCATTCATATTAATAGTACGTTACAAATTAAACATGCAATATTTTACTTCATGTAATACCGATAAACGGGCTAATACTATTGATTCGTTAGCAAGTAAGTTTATTGAAAATAATGTGACGAGCATTCAATTTTAGTCAACAATTGTTACTACACTTTGTTGGTGCATTTTAATATTTTTGTTCTTAATTTAGTTTTTTGTCTTGCGTTGTGTTAATGTCACTTTCTTAATTGAACGTCTTGGAATATTGCGTGACTTTGATATTTGATATGACTACTGTGTAAATATGTCAATGTTACATATTGAAAATAGTAGTATATAATAAAAATATCTTCACACTATCATCATAACAATGAGAATCTTCTAAAACGAAGAAGTATATAAAGGAGAAGAAAATTGTATTTCAAATGTTATCCTACACCTATCACGAGGTAAGCATTATTCATTTGAGTTTGAGATCATGTGATTCTGTCGTCATATTGTAAATACTTAGAATGAGTTACTAATGAATGCTCCAAATTCGATATTATAGTTTATGGAAAAATGTTGTAATAATGCATTAATTAAAAAATAATTTATATAACTTACTCATATTAAAAGATTACATATGAAAAGCCTCATTTAAATATAACATTTTGCAAAAACCTCTTCACATTAAAGAAAGAGATCGAGAAGTCACGAAAATTGTATCAATAACAAAACATGCAAAATGCCAATGAACAACAACGAAAATGACAAAAATAAACCAAAATAACTATACTTTGACAGCTTCTACAAAGCCCGCGTGCATCGCACGGGCTATCAATATTTTGATTAGAGCAGTATGCGTTTAAGCTTATTACGCAATGAACAATTAGAAACGTACAACCTCAACAAAAACACATAACCAAAACAAACCAAAACTGTGTGCAACACACGAGATTAAATACTATTTTGAGTGTTTCACTCAACCTCAATTAAAAATGACAAAATAAACAAACACAACTTAGAAACTTATTAACCAACAAAATCCAACCATGATCAAAATGACGAAAATTAGTGCTGAACAATAACAATTTAAATATATAATACCATCATATACAGCCCGTGACATCGCCCGGGTCTGAATGACTCGTGTTATTAAAACTTATGTCACTAAACATCTATTTTCTTGTAACGTATATTATTTATTATGAACAACAAAACCCATCACCTAGGGTCCGACTTTACTCATGTTTAACAAATGTGTAATATAAATGCTATTTTTCATATACAAAGGTTTTGATATTTCACGTATAAAGAAATGAGATAAGCAAAAAGTTTTCAATTTTTACAAAGTCTATTGGATATTAGTTTAACTAGAAAAATATTAACAAGTTCATCGAAATTTTGGTTACAGTAACACATTATCTTTTGACTAGCTTGCGCATGTAAGTTAATGCTTCATTAGACGTTGGTTTTAACAATTTCATTTAATTAGTTTAGCAAATTTGCACCGTTTGAATAAAGTATATATATATATGACGCTTGTTACTACCTTGTTAGATACTCCCTCCGTCCCAAATTTATTGTCCAGTATTGACTTTTTTAGTCTTTCTTCTTCAACTTTGACCTTAAATATTTTTGTGGATGTTATATAATACTTGATACAAAATATATAAATGGATTGGGTTTTAAGTGTACTTTTCAACGGTATAATTTTTCATCAAGTATTATATACTAAAAAATATATATTTATGGTCAAAGTTGAATAAATTTGACTTTGAAAATTCAAACTGGACAATAATTTTGGGACGGAGGGAGTACATTTTAATACAACAATTCTGTAATTTAAAAAATTATTTGTATGCCAGCTGGGATTAGTTTAATGTAGTTTAATTGCATGTATGTACTATATGACCATCGTTATATTCTCATACGTTTTATTTTTACTCGTCTTCTTACCCTCGCAAAAATATAATATGTGTTCTCCACTTATCTCTCGATCTTCATCTAAACAGTATCAGTTTTTCAAATGTCAGGATAGTGTGAATATGAATAGGAAGAAATATACATGCTTGCATGTTGAAAAAGAAAAGACTATGCATGTTTGCATGTACAACGTGGATCGAATGCTAAATGCTGACTAGTTATTGTGTATTTGTGTACCCAATGATTGACTACTGTGGATCTAGAAAATCACGTTTGGTATTATGGAAATGGAAGTCGTAATAGCTACAATTCGCTTATCAAAAGGTTTTATGAGTAAGTAAAAAGTTAATTTTATGCAACATGCTAAATAAAGTATGGTATTTTCTTATACGAAAAAAGAATAATCAAATAAAACGAGCCTTAACCAGGATGCTCATGCAGCTGTTATTGGAATTTATTCATGGTAGCAAGTTTTGATTTTGTTGCTCTGGCATGCTTTTATTGAACACTAATAAACCCTTGGGAATATTAATGCCTATTTATGCCTGATTAATTAAAAGGTTTTTTAAATGTTAACAACACATATATTTATTTAGTTGTTTCTTTTTAACACCGATGAGAGATTTATGTTAAATAGAGCATCCTAGTGTGAAGCTAGAAGCTAAATATAACAAAGATTGAATAGCAAATATCCAAAATATGCATAAAAACCATTGTATCATGGATATATACATCTTTTCAAAAATGCAAAATAAAAGACATTTGCATATATGGAAGGATATAAGATCAAATAGCAATACCGTTAACAGGGTTGTTGAACCATTTAATCAAGTAAGTTCTCAAAGGCTACAAAAAAAATCCTAGATAATTAAATGAAGCTTGATGTTATTGAACATAAGACCATTTTAGGGCCTTTTCGGGAGAAAAGTCATTTGGTTTTGAGATTTCTATAAAAAACCAAAGTGTTATTTGAAGACTAAATATAAACGAGTTGAGTTGGTTTATGTATGAAGATCTTATTAAAATAGGCGAGTACTCATATTTAATGGCAGAAATTTAAAGCGGTAAATAATTATATTTGTGTAATTATGGTTAAGTATTCGTGCATGAATGAAAAGTATATGAATGTAAAATAGTAGTAATAAAAAGAAAATATATAGATTTAGGGGATAATATTGTAATGAATATATTGTATGATTAGATTGCCAATTTCACAATTTTTACTTTGTGAGCTTTTAAATAAATGTGTTTTCTCATATGTAGTATAGCTAATGTAAATCATGTATTGTGCTTGACTTCTAATATCATCGCAATAATTTATTTAGAACGACAGTTTTAATTATCTTATAATATTCCAACATGTTTTAAGCAAGACTTGAACCCACAATTATTTGATTGGATAGCTTCTCACACAACATGAAATACCAGTATGACACAAACCTTTGGTTATCATCGCAATTAATTATCAACAATATAGTTAATGATCATACACCATGAACTTCAAAAGGGTCCATGTTAATGTGTATTGCTCTTGGACAACTCTAGGGGTGGAAACGAGCCGAGTCGAGCCCGAGCTCGCCAGAGCTCGAGCTCGGCTCGTTTATATATGTAAAGCTCGAGCTCGGGCTCGAGCTCGTTTCGAGCCTTATATTTTGAGCTCGAGCTCAGCTCGTGAAAATTTTCAAAAGCTCGAGCTCGAGCTCGAGCTCGACTAATTTATATAATTTGTTAAAGAAAACAAAGTTCAAATAGAGCTCGGCTCGTTAATTACATAAGGCTCAAGCTCGTTTACTACTTTTAAGCTCGTTTATACGTATAGAAAATATATATACGTATTTATTTCAAAGGCTCGTTTAGGCTCGCGAGCCTACTCGAGCTTTTTGTATAGAGCTCGGGCTCGAGCTCGATTATTAAATGAGCCCAAACTTAGGCTCGAGCTCGGGCTCGAGCTCGTTTAGGCTCGGCTCGTTCGAGCTTTTTACCGATCCGATCCCGAGCTTTTCACGAGCGGCTCGGCTCGTTTCCACCCCTAGACAACTCCATAAGATATTAACTACTTGAGGTGGCCTAGTGGTAAAAGGGCTGGTGACTATCACTCTAAAATTTGTGAGGTCTCAAGTTCAATTCCTGCTAGGTGCAAACAACCTTGAATTGGCCACGCCAACCTCCTGAGAAAAGGGATGACTTTACCTGGTTTGAGTCTGTGTAGCGGTGGGTTCAAACCATGTGGATTAGTTGGCTAAAAGGTCGGAAACCATGGTGACCAAAAAAAATAAAAAATAAAAAGTCGTCCATTAGATATGTCGATGAGGTCAAGTAAAATGTATTTGATCACTGGTCGAATTTCTTTTTGGTTAGACTTGTATATATTTCTAATTTGGTTAACTGGCATCTAGGAACTATTGATAGTGTTTTTAATGTCATTAATATTTGGTTGCATTCTTTAAATCAAAATTACACTGATAAACATTCTTTATTAATTAGTTTGGCCTGATGTTTGACTAAGATTTTATGTAACTATATATATACGGATATACCTGGCAATGAAGTATATGTTTTTTAATGACGTTAATTAATTATACTATATACTAAAAGGCAAAAAAATAACGGGTTGCTACAGTGTTGTCTACAATGCTCTCACGGGTGCAATAGTGCTCTTACGGGGTGCTGCGGTGCTTTCTACAGTGTTTTCTCAAATACCGTTCCGTTTTTCTCCCCAATATAAGATATTTCCCCCCAAATTGTATAACATTCTTCTTCATACACATCCCTTTCCTCCTCACCTCATCTCCTAGAAAATTCCACCCTCTCATTCATCTTCTCTCATACACAACGGACTCCATCTAATCTTGATCAGCATCTGTAAATAATATTCTATGTGGCCCATCTCAACCTCTTTCTGCAATACAACGCTCTCACTCTCTCCACATGTAATCAAAAATCTTTCTAGGGTTCCTAATTCATTTTTAAATTTTATATATTTCAATCAAATTAAACCCTTAGTTTGCTGTGGAGAGAGTGAAAGAGTGCTATTTAATAGGTATTAATAGGTTTGTATTATTATTACGGGTCTGATCCATTACTAGAAAAGTATTTTGATGATACTTTTGAATACAGGTAATACATTTGATTGATGTTTTTTTTATAAATTGTTATTTGTTATTTTATAATGCAAATTGAATATGTTCTTCAATCCATCCAATCTTTTTTTTCTTAATTTGAGGTTTTTAAGATTTTGTGTGAGTGATAGTTTTTTAACTGGAATCGGATACCATATGATTTGGTGATGTTAGAGTGATAGTCTTTCTCTTGATTTTGCAGGGTAGATTCATTCAAAGCTTTGATATTTTCTTAAATTGTGCAACTTAAAATATGCAAGGTTTATTTTATTTTATTTTTTTTTTATTTTATTTTATGTTGCTATTATTTTAGGCTTATGTGTTAATTTGTGCTTCTTAATTTTCCATTGATTATATTTGTAGTACACATTGCTGGTTTAGGATAAGTTTAAGATTATTCCGATTGCACGAGTTCCTGATGCGATGGATTTGAGAGTAGTTCAAGGTAGGAAGCCGAACGATATAAAGAAAGTGAGTAAAACAGATGCGAAGCGAAAAAAGAATTTTGAGGTCAAGGTGGTTGCAGTGAGGCTATTGCAATAGAAAACATAATTGGATTTATGAAGCGTTTATATAATTTTTGTTTAAATTTGTACGAAATAAATCCTCATTGTGCAAAATCCAATTGGTTTCTTGGAGTATTAGACCTTAAAAAGTGGACAATTTATATGCGGCGGAAGGCAAGATTTTCAATTTATTGACTCTAACCAGGTAAAGTATTTGACTTCTAAAAGAATGGTTCGTTTTTAAGTAATTGGTATATGGTTTACTTTTATGTTGTTCAGTAGGCAAAATGGGTGGATAAATGAGTAAAAATGGGCCATTTTTATACAGCAAGACCGCTGAGAATGCATTGGATTAGGCTAACTTGAGAACATCTTCTTAAATGAGTTGCAGCACATAGTCTTTCGATTAGTAGAATTGCGTTGTTCAAGAGTAGATCTGCTAAAGTTCTGTATTTGTTCATTCTCATTATTATCATTTACGCTTTGTGATTATTTTGTTTCACAACAACCTTTATTTGCTCACTGACTACTTTTCAAAACTATGTATGCTCTCAAATCTGCAATTTTCAGAAACTTACACTTCATTTTTTTATTGTTATTAAAAGGAAGAGACATCCATGAAGAGTGTTTCTACTATATAGACCTCCAGAACTAAATTTATCAACTTTCAACAGGTAATTTTATTTATTTATTTTGGTGGAATATGATTAATTTTTGAATTAGGGGTGATGAGTGTGAAAAAGTATTACCAGTTTCTTGCGATATCATGTAAAGCAAACTGAATGTGGGTTAGAGTGACCTAATGACTTATATTTGATTGTCCTGCAGATGTCTTAGGATAGGTAGCTTGACATACAAAAGTTGAATGCAAAGACATTAGTAAATCACCAAAGAAGCCGCCTTACGTATAGAAAGTTATATAGGCAATTGTGTTTTCTTCTGTTTATGGCCAAGTTTAGTCAGTATCAAGTTTTCATACATACATACATACATACATACATACATACATACATACATACATACATACATACATACATACATACATACATACATACATATATACATACATACATACATACATACATACATACATACATACATACATACATACATACATACATACATACATACATACATACATACATACATACATACATACATACATACATACATACATACATACATACATACATACATACATACATACATACATACATACATACATACATACATACATACATACATACATACATACATACATACATACATACATACATACATACATACATACATACATACATACATACATACATACATACATACATACATACATACATACATACATACATACATACATACATACATACATACATACATACATACATACATACATACATACATACATACATACATACATACATACATACATACANCAAGTTTTTGTATTAAAACTTAGGTATAAGTTCTGTCATAATAGCATTGCACAAAAAGAAAGAACTAATTCTATTAATATTATATGAAAGTTGAGTAGCTTATTTGAATATATGTAATGGGTGAAAGGAGTTCGGAATTAAGCTTAGGTGATCCTATTTTAGTATTACAATATGGTAACTAGCAGTTACATTCATCTTTTTAAAGTGATAAGCTAATCTGGATTTGGCCAATGGGTCACAATGGGTTGGGCCAAAATGGGTAAAATTTTGTGTAGGCTGATGCAATACTACTGATTAAATGGGTCGCTATGGATTAATTTGGCATAGTAGTAGTCACGCTTAAACACATACTCCATATCGGCTGCTGAACCAAAAATAAAATCCTCATCTTTAGTGTGGATTAAGGCAACGGATCACGTGGATGAATTTGGGTTGAAGTATAGAAAGAATTATTTACAAGGTTTTAAAAGTACATTTTCGGTGACCACAAGTCCACAATTGTATGAAAGTACTTAAGCTGCTTAATTTCTTTCAGTCGGTGAATGTGTAGTTTTACGATTTAACTATGTAACTCATTAACTAGAATCAATAGCAAACAAACTGATTATTGGGAAATGGAGAAAAATGCTAAATTGCACTTCTATATGTTCTATGTAGATGCACTAAAATTAATTTGTTTTTTAGGTACAATTAAGTGTCTGGCAGTGTCAAATTTTATGTGGGCTACTAACAAGATGTGTTTAGAATCAAAAGAGATTTAAAAAAACTCTTTAATGATACTTGATGAAAGAATAAAGCTAAAAGTAAACTATTACATTGTTTGAACTTTATGACATCTTTGTATACCTTATCAAGTGATGAGAAAACATGGTTAACAACATAGAGCACATACTACTGATAGTGGACACTTGCCAACTCTTACTGTTATAAATACAAGCAAGCTCAAAAAAGTGTTTGAGTTGAAAGTCATGGACTCATGGGCATGCTAATGAAGCTTGGAATAGTTACCTATCTAATGTAAGAGACTCAACGTGAAGATCTAAAGTGATTATGTTGCATTTAATTACAGTAGCTCAAAATGATTTTTGGACACTTATATATCATAATATCTCATTCCAAAGCACCTATTCCATGTATAGTTTTGTCTAAATTAGTTTCACTCTTTCAAGTCGGGATGAGAATTTTGATTATTTAAGTGTCATAAGGTAGGATCATCAACTTTAAATCAACATATTACAAGTTGTGGCCTACAACATGCTTTGGAAACTAATATATTACGCACAGTCTGCATGGTCCTCTTTAAACAAAAAAAGAAATTATACGGCATTTTCGCGGCAACACTCGGGCTCACCCACTCGTTAGCCCTATATGTCAAAAAATCAAAACGACAAAGTAACTACGCATAGAGTATTTTATTGCATGGCAAGAAGTAATCTTCTTTTTTTAAGAAAACATCGGGTTTTATATTTGAAGTTTTCTAATATGGGAAACTAAAAAGGGTTAATTACTTGAAAATGTATCATACTTCTCACTTTTTGTTATTGTATGTAATTAATTTTTTTTTATTGTGTGCACTAAACTTTCAAATTTCGATTATTGTGTGTATTTTGTGACTATTCAGTCATATAAAATAATCATTTTACCCTTTAAATTTAGAAAAAAGTAAAGGTAAAATGGTCATAAAATACACACAATAATCAAAATTTGAAAATTCAGCTCACACAAGGAGAAAAAAAAAGTTCAATACACACAATAACAAAAGTGGCAAGTATTATACAATTTTAAGCAATTAACCCAACTTAAAAAAGTGTTTTTCATATAATTTAAAAACGCATTTGTTATTTACATTTTCTTTTTCATTTTACAAAGTACCTCTAAAAATCTTACAGTGGGTATTTTTGACAAAGTAACTGTTGTTGAAACTGAAGATTGAGTTGTATATGTAGATGGGTAGGAGATTATAAAAAAGAGATCGTTTCTAAAAGCTACATGGAGTAGTATTTGATTTTCAAGATTATCTTTTTATAATCTCTTATAGGTTTTGTCTGCTAAACAAAGCTTATATTTTAACTAGTTTGTTTTTCTTAAAAAAAAATAAGCAAAAACTCTCAATAATCTTATATGTCAATTATACCCAACATTCGAAAAATATACAAATTTAGCCTACGATGCATAACTAAACAGGCGTAATTGCGAAGAAAATGAATTTAATGGAATAAATTTGGTGCGTATTCTGTTTCTTCTAAATGGATGGTCAACTGAGCCAACAACTCAAACGGGTAGCTAGACATTCTTCTCTGGTACCTAAAACTGTTAGGAAGGGTATGAGATTTTTTAAAGCATAGGTTAGTAAAAAGGCTTCTATCTTAAGGAGAATTTGAACGAAAGGGAAAGCCATCATCATTAGCCCATGCATCAATCTATATATGTGTGGGCAAATGAAATATGAGATTTAACGGTGGATCGTGCGTACGCTATTTGACATGAAGACCAAAGAGTAAAAACATATAGAACAGTTTGAGTGGTGTTATTATGGTCCATAACTTTAGTTAAAAGGGGCTGTTAAAATAAAAGAAATTATGGTGAGAACAATACAAGCAATTTTGGAAGGAAAAAAAATCAAAAATAAAAAATAGTTCACATCAAGCATAAAATATGGGAATTAAGATAACTCTTTTTTTAATTCGATCAGTCTTATATAAACAAAATTTCCTAAAATATATTTGTGCATCTTTTTTTCTTTTTTCTTTTTTTTTTCTTTTTCCTAGAAAAATTGTAGTAAATAAAAATATTAAATTCTTTTACAACTCTTTTATTCACCAACTACTTTCATGGTTGAAATGTTAGAGAAAAAATTTCCGATCCTTTATATTCTTTTCACAAAAAAATTCCGATCCTTTATATTCTTTTCACTCAAATTTCATACCACAAACACCACTTAAATTTTCATATTGTTCTACTGTTATTGAAATATAGAAAGGATCGTGTTTAACATGTTCAAACATATGCCTTATAAATACTCACATTGGTGATAACCAAAAGAATCCATGTACTGGTTATGTAATTTTAGAAAGAAAAAGTTAGGAGCTAATAATAAAATTTCAGAAATAATTCTATTTATGTCAATATTATTAAAATTTTAAAGGACAATTTTATAGAAATAGACTTAATTAATTAATTAAGACGAAATTTAGCATATAGTTTTCCCCACTACTTCCTTGGTCTTTACTTTCCTCTGTGGTTACATTATGCTTTTAAAGTTTTGAGATATTTTAAAGTTTTGAGATACTTTAATGGAAGTTGCATACTTTCTGTCAACCACTAATCATGCGATCATTTGACATTCTTCTTGCAACTTGCCATTGTTTAAAAACTAATTTAAATTAAAACATTAGGACATGGTATAATTGATTGTAACTTGAGAATAAATCAACCACCTCGTATTTAACTATTTAATTACTCTCAACCGACGAGATGTATCACCCTCAATGCACATTTTAATTATTAAATGTAGCCTTATGGCAACAAATAGCAAATTAAACCCTAAATTTATAATTATAGGAAATCGATTGACATTTTGAGCAAAATGTGTTTTTTGCTTTTCTGTTATATCCCCTCAATACAAATGGTTGCTGCCCTACAATTCTTGTCGCAAAATTTTGAATATATACGAACTATAGTACTTACATTTATAGGTAGGTTTGCCTAATTAATCCAAAACCCTGGCGTTCTAAATTAGAAAATCAACTTATAATAGCGAAGTTAATCGATAGAGATTCAGCTATTAGCCATGGCCAAATCCTTGAAATGTGTTACTAAACAAGCTTTGATTCCGTTGCGAATTTAATCACAAACGAATCATGAACCCTATACGGGTTTCACTGATACTAAATTCATTAATCACCATATATCTTATCCATCATAAGATCGATTAGCAACTACAAATATCGTTGCTCTTTAAATGTTATCCCTATGATGCAAATTAAGAGCACGTACGTCAATTTATAGACCAAATAAATAGAGTTATTGCAGAAACCATTTTAATCCTTTTTTTTAACGGTAGAAGAAACCATTTTAATCCTAGCCTGACTTTTTGACTACTAACTTTAGAAAAATCAAGATACAATCTTTAGACTCTTGAAATCAAAGTTTTATTTTTTTTATTTTATTTTTTTTTAAACGGTTTTACCCTGGTGAATATTCTTGAAATCGAAGTTCAACTACGTGTTGGTATGAACATGGCCTATAGTTACAGAATAGAAGAAAACAAAACTCAAGAATATAGCCAAATGTCCAAAACTTGATAATGTGGGAACAATTTCTTAAAGGTATAACTATTGGTAGAGATGATGTACAGACTTGAAATTCATGACAAACAAATTAATATTTTAGATTGAAGAGGGAATTATTGGTTGGAGAAAAGGAATATATAGAACAATATAGAAATGGATATGCAACACACACGACTTTGTTTTAAATGGAAGTTGGTGTATATTGTGTCTCCCTATATGGAACTACTCTTCTATATAAGGCAACCAATTAAATGCTACAATCCACACAACCCTAATTTGCTCCCCCTAGCCATAACAACTTTGCTAAGAGAACTCATTCATTCATAGTTTTCATTATTCTTCTTCTTCTATGATGAAAAGCTTCTTATTTTTAGCGGTAACTCTTTTTCTATCCTCTGGGGTGTATGGCTACACGAAGTCTGAAATTACATCTTGGTGTAGCCAAACACCCCACCCGCAACCTTGTGAGCATTTTTTGGGCACTAACCCGAATTATGGTCACATCAAACAAAAACCAGACTTTGTGAAAGCTTTATTAAAAGTCACTTTAGAGCGTGCAAAACATGCAGGGTCCCATACTCTTACTCTAGGCCCTAAATGTCGTAACAAGCATGAGAAGGCTGCTTGGGCCGATTGCTTAGAGCTTTATGAAAACACCATCATAAAGATCAACAAAACCGTTGATCCCTATAAAAAGTGTAGTCAGGTCGACATGCAGACTTGGCTTAGCACAGCTCTCACGAATCTAGAGACATGCAGAGCCGGGTTTGCAGAGCTAGGTGTGAGGGACAACGTGTGGCCCCTGATGAACAATAATGTATCGTATTTGATTAGCAATACATTAGCAATGAACAAAGGAGGCAATTCATCATACGGTGCACCAAGTCCTAAAAATTCAATGTTTCCTAATTGGGTGAAACCTGGTGTCCGAAAGCTACTACAGTCCTCGACTCCCCAGGCAAATGTTGTGGTGGCTCAAGATGGTTCTGGTAACTACAAAACAATTGGCGCCGCTATATCTGCAGCGGCAAAGAGGTCTGGGAGTGGGAGGTATGTGATTCATGTGAAAGCAGGTGTTTACAAGGAGAATATTGAAATTGGTACAAAATTGAAGAACATAATGTTACTAGGAGATGGCATTGGCAAAACCATCATAACAGGCAGCAAAAGTGTTGGAGGAGGCACCACCACCTTTAAATCAGCTACTCTCGGTAAGCCAAACATAAATTTCATATATATTTTTTATGTATAATGGTAATTTGCGACCGACATAATCTGCAAAACTTTACTTGCATTAGAACTTTACGACGATGGTATTTAAGAATCAAATAACTAAAACAATTATGTGACAGTCTTTAAGAGATTTCTTTTCCCCGTCTCTGAATCGGAAAAAGATTGTACACTTGGTCATGCAATATATTCAGAACACTGTATTTCTAAAAGCATTAACGTCATTGTCTTATTCAATGAAATGCAGCTGTGGTTGGAGATGGATTTATCGGCCAAGGAATCACCGTTAGGAACACTGCCGGCCCATCAAACCACCAGGCAGTGGCTCTCCGTAGTGGCTCTGATCTCTCAGTATTTTACCAATGCAGCTTCGAAGGGTACCAAGACACATTATACGTCCACTCAAACCGACAATTTTACCGTGAATGTGATATTTACGGCACTGTTGATTTCATTTTCGGCAATGCAGCCGTTGTTATCCAAAACTGCAACATTTATGCACGTAAACCACCAAACAAGACCAACACCTTAACTGCTCAAGGCCGAACTGATCAAAACCAAAACACGGGAATTTCAATCCACAACTGCCGTGTCACAGCAGCTCCAGACCTACAAGGTGTCTCAGGCGTTAAGACGTACCTTGGGAGACCATGGAAGCAATACTCGAGGACTATTTTTCTCAAATCGAACCTTGATAGCTTGATTGACCCTGCGGGGTGGATGCCGTGGAGTGGTAACTTCGCACTTAACACATTGGATTATGGGGAGTACATGAACACTGGGCCTGGTTCATCAACCGCGAACAGGGTTAACTGGAAAGGTTATCATGTGATCACTAGTAGCACCGAGGCGTCAAAGTTCACCGTCGGTAACTTCATTTCAGGTGGTTCTTGGTTGCCGGCAACCAATGTTCCATTCACTTCTGGTCTGTAATTCAATTGCTTATTTGGTGTAGTGTTTTCATTATCTTGCTATTACATATATTTCTTGAATTAATTATGGAATGGAAATTTGAATATAGTTCTCTATTAATTGCTCTCTTTGCACCAATAGTGATAAAGTTTAATACACGATCTATAAATGTTACTGTATCATTTAGTTGACAACTGACTTCACCTGATTTAACCCAAAAAAGTTAAATATTCGTATAGATGTATCATACAACTGCGTGAACCTTGCAAGTAGTTGCAACACTCAATAATCAATATAATGATCGGCTTTACGGAACGTGATATAAGATAGCAAAATGATTTTTAACCATATACATCTGGGATGCTAACAATGAAATACCTGCTAATTGATTGTGACGTTTGCGTTTTGTCGCTTGAAGAAATGTGACACTTGCAATTCGAAAAAGAAAAAAATATATATATGTGACGTTTGACTATAAGTTGTCAAGGAAAGTCTAAAGCAGTCAGTAAATCATTACGTCGTTACTAAGAGAGTTATCACAAAAAGTGCTCCGTTTGCTAATAAATCTATAAATTTTTCATGCATTTTTGCGAAAATCTACGAGTATAAGATCAATAATAATAGGTATATATAACTACCAACAATAATTATTAATGTCTATACTTGGCTAAGGTGTTGTTTGTTAATTAAGAGAGTCTGAATCTAAATCTGAATCGCACATTTGAATCTGAGTCTGATGTGTAAATGTCTGAATCTAAATCCAATAAGACAGTACTGTTTTTTTATTAAAACGTCTTAATGTTGTAAATGTAAAGCTGTTTCATTCTTACAAAACATAAACGCATCCGAACATTAAAGAAAACATTTGAGTCATAAATTTAACATAGTCTAGCAACGTAAAAATAAAATGTCATAATCTAAAACATTCATGGACAATATTGTGCCACAATTAAATCTCATAAACTAGTCATATATATTTTATCAGGTGCACTTCCATATGGTTGAACACAAGAACAATGAACAACATGCATAAAAATAATGGACAACATGTATATAATATCTACATAATTCATTACTGCTACACACAACATTTGCTATACAATAACATTTGCTATACATGGATCCACGAATATAGTTTTCAAAAGAGTTAGCTTTGCAATCCAAAAAGGGTTAGCGGCGCAGCTTGTTGCTTGTTTGCCTTTACCCACTATGTAAATTCTATTTTGATGAAATAAATATATTTCTAGCATTAAGGTATGATTATCCGAATATCCTTTCAAAATTCTACTAGAGGTGGGAAAATGTCAGATTGTGGTAAAAACTAGTAATAAAATGATATAAGGAGGTTTTAGACATTCAACTAGACGTTTAGTCATGACTTTCAAACCATTTGACTCGTTGCCTTTGTACTTTTGAAGTTGCAGTATATATTTTGACTTGTTTCAAACAAAAGATAACCCAATTTTAACATTACTATGATTAAAACAAAGAGACCACCAACCAAAAGAAAGTTGGTTCTTAACTTCTAATAAGACATTAAAAAAACCAGCCTGATGAAGTGGCGGCTGGTGGCGACTGGTGGCCGGAGATGAAGTGGCGGCCGACGTTAGGTGGTGGCCAGAGATGGGGGTGGGTGCTGCATTATATGTTTAGGGATTGGATAGGTTTGGGAAGGAAACATATTTTTTTCTTTTTATTAAATGTCAACAAGAGGCATTCAGATACCCCTCTCAAGTCTGGGCTATTAAGATGTTTTTACATCTGACCGCGTCTGAACGAAAAAAACAAAACAAAAACAATTGGTCTGACCGCCCAAAACGTCTGACCGATTAAGAGGTTTGGCTCATTAAAAGCCTGTTAAGACATTTTAAGAAAAAATAAACACCACCTAACAATTGACGTTCATACTCGAAAGCATCAAATCTTGATCATAATATGTAATATGAAACCACCAGAGACAGTAGATATAATTTGGGACAAACCAAAAGGACGATCCATGCAATTTACTCAAGTATTAAATCTGTCATGTAGTCTTTTTTTCCGGTTTTATACAAATTTAACCGGTAGCTTGTAAACGTTGGTGCAAATTAGAACAAAACGTAAAATTACTAAACATTAAGTGGAACAAAAAAAAATCACATATCAAATCAGTATATTTAAAAAAGTTCGTTATTATTGTATGACTTAATCCCATTAAGAAAAGAAAAGAAAGGAGAAAATAAATAAATAAAAATAATAAAGTCGTGCATTTATCGTTTTCAACAAAGATTATTCTATGAACCGTTAACCCACTACCTTCAAATAATCAATGACTTTATTTATAAACCTATGATGTGCAATTAGATGGCAACGAGCGGGGGCACCCGCGCGTTGCTACGGGAATGTTGTGTTTAATCTAAACTCGAAATAAAACGATCGAAAAAAAACAAAAAAAATTGTTATTAAGGACTGAATTCGCAAACGATCGCTAACTGGGGACTAACGGTGCGATGTACAGCTAACCCGAGGGGCCATTTTTGTAAATTTGTTAGGAACAGTAAACACCCTATTCACTACTGTTTTGCACTTTAGCAGTAATGTTCTGCACTGTTTGGTACTGTAGCATATACATTTTCATTTTTAGTCCCTGAAAGTGGCAGTTTGTTGCAAAGTTAGTCCTTAGGGACTAACGGTGAAAATAAAAGTTAACCTTAGGGGTTGTTTCTGTTTAATATTTGCACAGAAACAGCCCCTGAAGTTATTGTTCCGTTGCAAATTTAAGCCACAATTGTTAGGTAACGGCCGTTAAGGACTAACTTTGCAATTGATCAATAACCTAAACGACGTTAAGGACTAACTTTGCAATGGATCAATAGCCATTGCTAACGGCCATTAGTTTATGCGAAAATTGCTAACTTTGGGACAAAATATTTATTTTGGTTGGTAACTTAGACAACAAAAAAGTAGATTTAACTACATTTTTGGTCCTTGTGGTTTACTAGGTGTAACGATTTTGGTCCAATTGTTTGAAAAGTAATGGATCCAGTCCAGAATCCGCTGACCCGTAACACTTTTGGTCCATTTTTTCATTGACTGCTAGTTTGATCAATTTAAAACCGTGAAATGACTATAATACCCTCGCTTGATAATGAGAAATGACTAAAATACTCTTCTCTTTATTATTATTATTATTATTATTATTATTATTATTATTATTATTATTATTATTATTATTATTATTATTATTATTATTATTATTATTATTATTTAATTTATGCACAAAACTTAAAACAAACATTTATGTAAAACTCACTTTATTATTACACAAAAAAACACAAACATCACAAACACTTATACGAAATCAGTAAATCACATAAAAATCAAACACAAACATCAAACCCATATAAAAAAACACAAACATATTATTTAGTGTTCTTATATTATCTGGGGCTTTTCATGTTTCTTATCAGATTCAGAACAAACAACATCAATCTCACAACACAAATCCATAACTATCCATCCCACAAACAACAATTCAAGCAGGACCTCAATCCATCCCACAACAACAAATCCATAACTATCATATTCCCATCCTCCTTTATAGTCAACAAACAACATCAATCTCACAACACTCATCTAACACAATCAAGACTCGAATAACAAAAGAACATAAAAGAAGATCTCAGGTTTATATTTGCAAGAGCTTATAACAAATCTTTAAAAGATTTTAACAACAAACCCATCATCGATCCATAAGAAGCACGACACTTCTTTTAAATATCCGAATACATTAAAAGAAAGATCAAAGCCACTGTTTCAACTTTTCTTTAATTCGATTTAAAACAAAACACGCAAGAAATACCTACCCGAGACCTTATTTACAACATCTTAAAGTTATGGTCTTTGTGTTCTTCGAATCAAGAGAAGACGAGTTGTGTTTGTGTGTGGTTCGTTTAAGTAGAAAGATACCAAGGGGATTTGTTGTTGGTGTGTGTTTGGCAGCGAAGGAGGTGGTGACCAACGGTGGTTGTTGGAGGCGGTTGCCGGAAGTGGTGGTGGCTGGATGTNAGTTATGGTCTTTGTGTTCTTCGAATCAAGAGAAGACGAGTTGTGTTTGTGTGTGGTTCGTTTAAGTAGAAAGATACCAAGGGGATTTGTTGTTGGTGTGTGTTTGGCAGCGAAGGAGGTGGTGACCAACGGTGGTTGTTGGAGGCGGTTGCCGGAAGTGGTGGTGGCTGGATGTGTTTATGAGCATTTATGAGTTTTGGTGGAGAGGAAAAAAAAAGGAGGAAATGATCTGGATTTGTGTTTATGAGTATTTATGTTTGTGTATTTGTGTTTGTATTTAATAAAATATGTGAATGACAGAAATACCCCTATAAAACTAACGGTCAAACATAGTCAATTTAACGGAATTACGAAAAATGGACCAAAAGTGTTACGGGTCAGCGGGTTTTGGACTGGATCCGTTACTTTTCAAACTACTGGACCAAAATCGTTACACCCAGTAAACCACAAGGGCCAAAAATGTAGTTAACTCAAAAAAGTAAGTTGGGTACAATAGTAAAAAATGGTAAGTTGGTTGGTAATATGTGGCTTTAACCCTTTTTTATAACTATAGTTTTCGACTTTTTGGCCGACTAATTCATAAATTTTAAACCTATTGCCACACGGACTCGAACCGGTTAAAGCTTTCACTTTTCAGGAGGTTTATGTGTACGAGTGTTTATTTAAGCTTCGATAATGAGTTTACGTGATTTTGGCTTATGTTTTATAAGTTACTACTTTTTTACTTGTTTTAAAACTCATGGGCGTATGTAAACTTATTTGGTCGTAATAAGCTTATAAAGCTAAGAAGTTAAAAATCAGAGAGAAAAAATACTTTACTAAACGTACGTCAAAATCTTATAAGTACATAAGCCAAAAGGTAAGCTTAAAGTACAAACACCCCTATCAGCATAAGTCCAAATAACTATCTTAACGAGTAGGGTTACTCGCGCGTTGCGGCTGTTTTTTTGCTTCAAATTTTTATTCCGTGTGTTTTTATGTTATATGTTGTTCCTTACTGGTTTATGACGATTTAAAGAATCAGAATGAGCGAACGAATTATCCAATAACAACTTAACATTCATATGATACTCGATGTTCCATGTCTATGATAAAAAGTACATTCTTGCATATTTTCTGTTCCAGTTCCACAAAAGGCTCTGATCAATATGGGAAACAAAAGAGGATGATGCGAAAAAGTAATCTACACCAAATTACTTGTCACAACATTCTCTTCAGTTTCGCATCTTTCTTTGATGGAATGCACTCTTTCGATGATTAGAGCCTTTTGTGGAACTGAATCTGGCAACATGCATAAGACAAACATACAACAGTCCTATTTATCCCCCCCCCCCCCAAGATCTTTATTTCTTTCCCATTCCTCGTTATTAAATGTACTTTATACATAACTGTAATATGCAAAAAGCAACATAGTTAACCCTTCTGAGGTCCCCTCAAATTCCTTTTGCCTTTTCAACACCCTTTGCGCAAGGCCTGCACCAGACACATTGCTAGATTGTTGAAATAACAAAAGGAATTGGAGGAGAAGCTCGTATTGGGTAACTATGTTTCGTATGTCAATATTTGCAAATGAAGAACACGATGGACTTTAAAGTGGAAAGAGTCTGGTTGATAGTAACACTGTTTTACTATCTAATGAGACAGTTCTGGTATAATGCGTCATAACAATAAGGAAGACGTTGTGACAAACAAAAAATTTTAAATCGAAAAAAATCTGACTAAATACAAAATGTCTTTGACTGGAATCTTTGCACTGTAAAGTGCACCGCGTTCTTTATTTGCCAATATTGGCACATGATGTTATATGTCTATTACAGCTTAGTTCCTATTACAATCTAGCATGAATATTGAAGGAAAAAAGTTGGAGAACCGATATAAGCTTTTATTCGTTAATAGGGTTAGGATTTGAGAGGATGTTATATTACTTTCCTATAATCGTATAATGCCACTGTGGTAATTTAAACCGATGAATCAGTATGCAACATTAAAAAAATACGTTATACCGGTTTCTCAAATAAGTTTCATTAACCAGTTTGCCTATACCTCTATTCTTTTTTATGTTGCACATTCATTCATCGGTTAATTATACTGCCCGTTATTGTTGTTATAGGTAAAGTCGGTAAAATATAAGTTTAAAACTTGATAACAAAATAATACATACACACAACGACACATCAATGACTGAGACTTTTGATTAGCTTCATCACAAACCTTCTTATGCCTCAATTTCTTTCTCTTTCTCGCACTACCACCTCCATCCGACGATTCAGAAGACTCAAAATCAACTTCATCAGTTGAAAGAGAAGATTCATAAGAATATTTAACCCTCTTCCTTCTAATCATCTTTACCTTCGATTTCTTTGACAACTTGATACGCTCATTAATATCCTCTTCATTTGATAACTTCCTTTTCACTTAGACAAATCAAAATCAACCTTCGATTTAGGCTTTGAGACATTAGCCTTCGGCTTAGGCTTGGGGACATCAGCCTTCGGCTCAGGCTTCGGGATATCAGCCTTCGGCTTAGGATTTAGAACATCAGTCGAAGGTTTACGCTTTACAACTACAGCTAAAGGATTAGGATTCACAACTTCAACCGAAGGATTCTAGCAACGACTCACCTTTAGATAGAGATATTTCATGTCGTATGTCTATTGAATAGCAGTGATTTAGATCAAATTTGCATATGGGGGGTTAAGGTTTGTAAATTAAGGAAACTGCAAATATGAGAGAGAATTGGGAAGGTGAGAGTGTGTAAATGAGACGAAATAAATAAATAAGAGGGTTTGAGTAAATGAGAGTGGGTGTAATAACGTTGCAAAACTACCCCTCCTCCTAATTTAAAATGATGGGATGAAATTAAGTAGAGACGTCAGATGAAAAATAAATCAACGGCTGGGACTGCCAGACTGCATGCTTTGTTTTTTTAGAAAAATATTGTTCTATAAGGAACTTTTGTCTTCATATTTATCTCATTATGTAGTTAAATATTATTTTCTTTAAAGTATACAGTTCAACAAAGTAATATGCGACACTATGGGCTATAATACCAGTGTTATCAAATTGGAACCGGTGTTTTTCTTTTTTCTTTTTTTTTTTTTTTTTTTTTTTTTTTTTTTTTTTTTTTTTTTTTTTTTATTTTTAATTTTTTTCTTCTCTTCTTCTTCTTCTTCTAATAACGGCTAGTTAGTAGTTAGTGATTCGAGTCGTGCAATGACATTCAAGCGAGTAATATGCCTTCCTCGAACCTTCGCCTTAGGGGAATAAACCCCACTCATTTTCCCGGTTCGCCTAGGAGGAAAACCCCACTTGTAAGACTCGAACTCAAGATCTCAAAAGGGAACAACCCCCCAAAGTTACCCCCGTGGCCACTTGATCTACACGAAGTTGTTGTAGCCATAGTTATAGTTCGAGACTTCGAGGTTCATGTGGCAACGCCGAGAAACGTGTCTACATGTTTTTCTTCAAAGCAAAAAACTCTATGTATTTAATGTGTATATCATTTTTCAGTGTTAAGGAATAAAAAGTAATTTAGGAATGATGTGATAATAAAAAAATTTTAACGATTTTTATGTTAGCACTTACACTCTGTTCTCGAAACAAAAATTAGGAAGAAAATGAAAGTAAAGTAAAGAAAGAGTAATTGTGTTCTCAAGTTGAGTAATAGGAGGTAAAGTAAATGAAAGTGATATTTGTCTTGTTCTCAAGTTTTAGTTGGGAAGTAAAGTGAAAGTAAAATAGTGAAAGTGATAAGATTTTGCATTAAAAACTTTCACCCCACTTTTGGGGTGAAAGACAACTTTACATCCTTTTCAATTCTTTAATCTCTCATAATTTACTTTACTTTCACTTTCTTTTTATTTTTTTCTTGAGAACATAGTGAAAAAGAAAGAGATGAGAAGTAAAGTTGTGTTTCACCCTAAAAGTGGGGAGAAAGTTTTGAAAGCAAAACCTCCCTACTTTCATTCATTTACTTTCCCTTTCATTTCTAAAAAAAAAAACTTGAGAACACACATTTTATCACTTTCACTTTCCTTCATCTCTTTTACTTAACTTGAGAACACAATGTTAGCAGCTCCAAATTCACTTATATATGAATTTGGAGCTGCTAAGTGCTAACATCAAAATCGTTAAAGAAAAACTATTGATACATCGGCACCAAACCTCACGCCTTAGGAGCTACGGCGAAGCCATAGCGTTTTCTAAAGCGGCATAAAATATTAAAATATTTACAGATTTATATATTATTCATATTTCATATATATCGAGTTTATAAAAAATGTTATACATAAAGAATTAAGTCAAAAAATTATCATTACATGTAATCTTCTTAATTTATTTCAAAAAACCTTTTTCATCGAAGTTAAATTCAAAAAAAACAAAACGCCGCGCCTTGAGCCTTTTTACACCACGACTAAAACTGACGCTTTGATCTATTGCGTAAGGTAAATGTCACGCCTTGCATCTTAACGGCATTTTAACACTACCATAACACGGGACCAAGGTGATCCCACCGATCTTCACAACACTACCACAACACGCCTTTATAACCAAACTTTTTTACATTAACCCGAAGGAGTAGGGATCCAGTGAGAAGAAAACTTAAAATGAGAAGGATGAGAAATAACTATAACCACACATTTGAGATGCGTCGAGTTGAATTAGATGCATCTCTATTCATTTAGATGCGTCCCAATTAGTTTCGAAAGTGTTTTTGAAGTGAAAACGATGCAAAGTAGCACTAACAACAAATTTGACCCGCAGTAGACGAAAAATACATAGAATTCGTCTAACTTGATGAAATGCATATAATATATGTATATGCATCTAATTTTTTGCTAGAAAATATATTAGGGTGCATCTAAAAGATTAGAGATGCATCTAATTCAAGTTAATGCATCTCTAATGTGTGGTTATAGTTATTTCTCATTCTTCTCATTTTAAGTTTTCTTCTCATTTGATCCTAAGTCAATATATATATATATATATATATATATATATAGCTGGAAAAAAATCATCACTCCTATGATACGACCATCACATTTTACTTCAAAAGTCAAATAAGTTTATTTTGTATTCTAAAGATAGTTCATAACATAAAACTTTTGATAAATGATTAAGGTAATCAAATTTCAAGAGTCTAAAGTCTTTATTTGTTGTGATATGACCATGACATTTGACTTCAAAAGTCAAATAAGCTTTTTTGTATTCTAAAGATAAATCAAAACATAAAACTTTTGATGAATGCTCATAGCAATCAAATTACAGGCACGTATAATCTTTATTTGCATTTTTTTGCGGAGCAGCCTACCCATCTGAAGTACAAAGGGTAGGCAAGTTCCCAAAATACGGTTATTGTTTATAACTTGGACACTTGATTTTTTCAAAGACATTGCCTCCTACAGTCATTGTAGAACCAACAAAGGAGGACGATATTGAGATGGAGGAGGTATGTGTGTATGTCTGATTATGTATATACGCAGAATGCACACTTTTTGCCATGTTTTTCAAGTTTCACTATCAAATGACTGTTTTTCCCTTATTTTCTCTAAGATCACAATGTCGAGCATATATATACTAAAGAGTTGCTGCAGTAGCGTGTTAGGCATGCTAAGAAAGTTTCAGCAAGGTATCTGTTCTTAATGTCGAGTTTCATTGTATACCATTATATGTCAAACCTAGCTAATCATCAGGCTCAAAAGTATCAAAATTATATTTGATAGTTTTATCAAGCAAATGAAAATATTACTTCAAGATATTGTTTCATATATGCGTTCATTTTTTTTGGTAAGAATCTTGGTTTTATACTTACTCCAAGTTAGGTTCTTTGCTTTCTGCGGTCTCAAGTTTTTGTATTAAAACTTAGGTATAAGTTCTGTCATAATAGCATTGCACAAAAAGAAAGAACTAATTCTATTAATATTATATGAAAGTTGAGTAGCTTATTTGAATATATGTAATGGGTGAAAGGAGTTCGGAATTAAGCTTAGGTGATCCTATTTTAGTATTACAATATGGTAACTAGCAGTTACATTCATCTTTTTAAAGTGATAAGCTAATCTGGATTTGGCCAATGGGTCACAATGGGTTGGGCCAAAATGGGTAAAATTTTGTGTAGGCTGATGCAATACTACTGGTTAAATGGGTCGCTATGGATTAATTTGGCATAGTAGTAGTCACGCTTAAACACATACTCCATATCGGCTGCTGAACCAAAAATAAAATCCTCATCTTTAGTGTGGATTAAGGCAACGGATCACGTGGATGAATTTGGGTTGAAGTATAGAAAGAATTATTTACAAGGTTTTAAAAGTACATTTTCGGTGACCACAAGTCCACAATTGTATGAAAGTACTTAAGCTGCTTAATTTCTTTCAGTTGGTGAATGTGTAGTTTTACGATTTAACTATGTAACTCATTAACTAGAATCAATAGCAAGCAAACTGATTATTGGGAAATGGAGAAAAATGCTAAATTGCACTTCTATAGGTTCTATGTAGATGCACTAAAAGTAATTTATTTTTTAGGTACAATTAAGTGTCTGGCATTGTCAAATTTTATGTGGGCTACTAACAAGATGTGTTTAGAATCAAAAGAGATTAAAAAAAAACTCTTTAATGATACTTGATGAAAGAATAAAGCTAAAAGTAAACTATTACATTGTTTGAACTTTATGACATCTTTGTATACCTTATCAAGTGATGAGAAAACATGGTTAACAACATAGAGCACATACTACTGATAGTGGACACTTGCCAACTCTTACTGTTATAAATACAAGCAAGCTCAAAAAAGTGTTTCAGTTGAAAGTCATGGACTCATGGGCATGCTAATGAAGCTTGGAATAGTTACCTATCTAATGTAAGAGACTCAACGTGAAGATCTAAAGTGATTATGTTGCATTTAATTACAGTAGCTCAAAATGATTTTTGGACACTCATATATCATAATACCTCATTCCAAAGCACCTGTTCCATGTATAGTTTTGTCTAAATTAGTTTCACTCTTTCAAGTCGGGATGAGAATTTTGATTATTTAAGTGTCATAAGGTAGGATCATCAACTTTAAATCAACATATTACAAGTTGTGGCCTACAACATGCTTNCAAGTTTTTGTATTAAAACTTAGGTATAAGTTCTGTCATAATAGCATTGCACAAAAAGAAAGAACTAATTCTATTAATATTATATGAAAGTTGAGTAGCTTATTTGAATATATGTAATGGGTGAAAGGAGTTCGGAATTAAGCTTAGGTGATCCTATTTTAGTATTACAATATGGTAACTAGCAGTTACATTCATCTTTTTAAAGTGATAAGCTAATCTGGATTTGGCCAATGGGTCACAATGGGTTGGGCCAAAATGGGTAAAATTTTGTGTAGGCTGATGCAATACTACTGATTAAATGGGTCGCTATGGATTAATTTGGCATAGTAGTAGTCACGCTTAAACACATACTCCATATCGGCTGCTGAACCAAAAATAAAATCCTCATCTTTAGTGTGGATTAAGGCAACGGATCAGGTGGATGAATTTGGGTTGAAGTATAGAAAGAATTATTTACAAGGTTTTAAAAGTACATTTTCGGTGACCACAAGTCCACAATTGTATGAAAGTACTTAAGCTGCTTAATTTCTTTCAGTTGGTGAATGTGTAGTTTTACGATTTAACTATGTAACTCATTAACTAGAATCAATAGCAAGCAAACTGATTATTGGGAAATGGAGAAAAATGCTAAATTGCACTTCTATAGGTTCTATGTAGATGCACTAAAAGTAATTTATTTTTTAGGTACAATTAAGTGTCTGGCATTGTCAAATTTTATGTGGGCTACTAACAAGATGTGTTTAGAATCAAAAGAGATTAAAAAAAAACTCTTTAATGATACTTGATGAAAGAATAAAGCTAAAAGTAAACTATTACATTGTTTGAACTTTATGACATCTTTGTATACCTTATCAAGTGATGAGAAAACATGGTTAACAACATAGAGCACATACTACTGATAGTGGACACTTGCCAACTCTTACTGTTATAAATACAAGCAAGCTCAAAAAAGTGTTTCAGTTGAAAGTCATGGACTCATGGGCATGCTAATGAAGCTTGGAATAGTTACCTATCTAATGTAAGAGACTCAACGTGAAGATCTAAAGTGATTATGTTGCATTTAATTACAGTAGCTCAAAATGATTTTTGGACACTCATATATCATAATACCTCATTCCAAAGCACCTGTTCCATGTATAGTTTTGTCTAAATTAGTTTCACTCTTTCAAGTCGGGATGAGAATTTTGATTATTTAAGTGTCATAAGGTAGGATCATCAACTTTAAATCAACATATTACAAGTTGTGGCCTACAACATGCTTTGGAAACTAATATATTACGCACAGTCTGCATGGTCCTCTTTAAACAAAATAATAAAAAAAAAAAAAAAAAAAAAAAAAAAAAAAAAAAAAAAAACAAAACACGGCATTTTCGCGGCAACACTCGGGCTCACCCACTCGTTAGCCCTATATGTCAAAAAATCAAAACGACAAAGTAACTACGCATAGAGTATTTTATTGCATGGCAAGAAGTAATCTTCTTTTTTTAAGAAAACATCGGGTTTTATATTTGAAGTTTTCTAATATGGGAAACTAAAAAGGGTTAATTACTTGAAAATGTATCATACTTCTCACTTTTTGTTATTGTATGTAATTAATTTTTTTTTATTGTGTGCACTAAACTTTCAAATTTCGATTATTGTGTGTATTTTGTGACTATTCAGTCATATAAAATAATCATTTTACCCTTTAAATTTAGAAAAAAGTAAAGGTAAAATGGTCATAAAATACACACAATAATCAAAATTTGAAAATTCAGCTCACACAAGGAGAAAAAAAAAGTTCAATACACACAATAACAAAAGTGGCAAGTATTATACAGTTTTAAGCAATTAACCCAACTTAAAAAAGTGTTTTTCATATAATTTAAAAACGCATTTGTTATTTACATTTTCTTTTTCATTTTACAAAGTACCTCTAAAAATCTTACAGTGGGTATTTTTGACAAAGTAACTGTTGTTGAAACTGAAGATTGAGTTGTATATGTAGATGGGTAGGAGATTATAAAAAAGAGATCGTTTCTAAAAGCTACATGGAGTAGTATTTGATTTTCAAGATTATCTTTTTATAATCTCTTATAGGTTTTGTCTGCTAAACAAAGCTTATATTTTAACTAGTTTGTTTTTCTTAAAAAAAAATAAGCAAAAACTCTCAATAATCTTATATGTCAATTATACCCAACATTCGAAAAATATACAAATTTAGCCTACGATGCATAACTAAACAGGCGTAATTGCGAAGAAAATGAATTTAATGGAATAAATTTGGTGCGTATTCTGTTTCTTCTAAATGGATGGTCAACTGAGCCAACAACTCAAACGGGTAGCTAGACATTCTTCTCTGGTACCTAAAACTGTTAGGAAGGGTATGAGATTTTTTAAAGCATAGGTTAGTAAAAAGGCTTCTATCTTAAGGAGAATTTGAACGAAAGGGAAAGCCATCATCATTAGCCCATGCATCAATCTATATATGTGTGGGCAAACGAAATATGAGATTTAACGGTGGATCGNGAGCACGTACGTCAATTTATAGACCAAATAAATAGAGTTATTGCAGAAACCATTTTAATCCTTTTTTTTAACGGTAGAAGAAACCATTTTAATCCTAGCCTGACTTTTTGACTACTAACTTTAGAAAAATCAAGATACAATCTTTAGACTCTTGAAATCAAAGTTTTATTTTTTTTATTTTATTTTTTTTTAAACGGTTTTACCCTGGTGAATATTCTTGAAATCGAAGTTCCACTACGTGTTGGTATGAACATGGCCTATAGTTACAGAATAGAAGAAAACAAAACTCAAGAATATAGCCAAATGTCCAAAACTTGATAATGTGGGAACAATTTCTTAAAGGTATAACTATTGGTAGAGATGATGTACAGACTTGAAATTCATGACAAACAAATTAATATTTTAGATTGAAGAGGGAATTACTGGTTGGAGAAAAGGAATATATAGAGCAATATACAAATGGATATGCAACACACACGACTTTGTTTTAAATGGAAGTTGGTGTATATTGTGTCTCCCTATATGGAACTACTCTTCTATATAAGGCAACCAATTAAATGCTACAATCCACACAACCCTAACTTGCTCCCCCTAGCCATAACAACTTGCTAAGAGAACTCATTCATTCATTGTTTTCATTATTCTTCTTCTATGATGAAAAGCTTCTTATTTTTAGCGGTAATTCTTTTTCTATCCTCTGGGGTGTATGGCTACACGAAGTCTGAAATTACATCTTGGTGTAGCCAAACACCCCACCCGCAACCTTGTGAGCATTTTTTGGGCACTAACCCGAATTATGGTCACATCAAACAAAAACCAGACTTTGTAAAAGCTTTATTAAAAGTCACTTTAGAGCGTGCAAAACATGCAGGGTCCCATACTTTTACACTAGGCCCTAAATGTCGTAACAAGCATGAGAAGGCTGCTTGGGCCGATTGCTTAGAGCTTTATGAAAACACCATCCTAAAGATCAATAAAACCGTTGATCCCTATAAAAAGTGTAGTCAGGTCGACATGCAGACTTGGCTCAGCACAGCTCTCACGAATCTAGAGACATGCAGAGCCGGGTTTGCAGAGCTAGGTGTGAGGGACAACGTGTGGCCCCTGATGAACAATAATGTATCGTATTTGATTAGCAATACATTAGCAATGAACAAAGGAGGCAATTCATCATACGGTGCACCAAGTCCTAAAAATTCAATGTTTCCTAATTGGGTGAAACCTGGTGTCCGAAAGCTACTACAGTCCTCGACTCCCCAGGCTAATGTTGTGGTGGCTCAAGATGGTTCTGGTAACTACAAGACAATTGGNTCTAGGCCCTAAATGTCGTAACAAGCATGAGAAGGCTGCTTGGGCCGATTGCTTAGAGCTTTATGAAAACACCATCATAAAGATCAACAAAACCGTTGATCCCTATAAAAAGTGTAGTCAGGTCGACATGCAGACTTGGCTTAGCACAGCTCTCACGAATCTAGAGACATGCAGAGCCGGGTTTGCAGAGCTAGGTGTGAGGGACAACGTGTGGCCCCTGATGAACAATAATGTATCGTATTTGATTAGCAATACATTAGCAATGAACAAAGGAGGCAATTCATCATACGGTGCACCAAGTCCTAAAAATTCAATGTTTCCTAATTGGGTGAAACCTGGTGTCCGAAAGCTACTACAGTCCTCGACTCCCCAGGCTAATGTTGTGGTGGCTCAAGATGGTTCTGGTAACTACAAAACAATTGGCGCCGCTATATCTGCAGCGGCAAAGAGGTCTGGGAGTGGGAGGTATGTGATTCATGTGAAAGCAGGTGTTTACAAGGAGAATATTGAAATTGGTACAAAATTGAAGAACATAATGTTACTAGGAGATGGCATTGGCAAAACCATCATAACAGGCAGCAAAAGTGTTGGAGGAGGTAGCACAACCTTCAAATCAGCTACTCTCGGTAAGCCAAACATAAATTTCATATATTCTTTTTATATATAATGGTAATTTGCGACCGGCATAATCTGCAAAACTTTACTTGCATTAGAACTTTACGACGACGGTATATAAGAATCAAGTAACTAAAACAATTATGTGACAGTCTTTAAGAGACTTCTTTTCCCGGTCTTTGAATCGGAAAAAGATTGTACACTTGGTCATGCAATATATTCAGAACGCTGTATTTTGAAAAGCATTAACGTCATTGCCTTATTCAATGAAATGCAGCTGTGGTTGGAGATGGATTTATCGGCCAAGGAATAACCGTTAGGAACACCGCCAGCCCACAAAACCACCAAGCGGTGGCTCTCCGTAGTGGCTCTGATCTCTCAGTATTTTACCAATGCAGCTTCGAAGGGTACCAAGATACATTATACGTCCACTCAAACCGACAATTTTACCGTGAATGTGATATTTACGGCACTGTTGATTTCATTTTCGGCAATGCAGCCGTTGTTATCCAAAACTGCAACATTTACGCACGTAAACCACCAAACAAGACCAACACCTTAACCGCTCAAGGCCGAACTGATCAAAACCAAAACACGGGAATTTCAATTCATAACTGCCGTGTCACAGCAGCTCCAGACCTACAAGGTGTCTCAGGCGTTAAGACGTACCTTGGGAGACCATGGAAGCAATACTCGAGGACTATTTTTCTCAAATCGAACCTTGATAGCTTGATTGACCCTGCGGGGTGGATGCCGTGGAGTGGTAACTTCGCACTTAACACATTGGATTATGGGGAGTACATGAATACTGGGCCTGGTTCATCAACCGCGAACAGGGTTAACTGGAAAGGTTATCATGTGATCACTAGTAGCACCGAGGCGTCAAAGTTCAACGTCGGTAACTTCATTTCAGGTGGTTCTTGGTTGCCGGCAACCAATGTTCCATTCACTTCTGGTCTGTAATTCAATTGCTTATTTGGTGTAGTGTTTTCATTATCTTGCTATTACATATATTTCTTGAATTAATTATGGAATGGAAATTTGAATATAGTTCTCTATTAATTGCTCTCTTTGCACCAATAGTGATAAAGTTTAATACACGATCTATAAATGTTACTGTATCATTTAGTTGACAACTGACTTCACCTGATTTAACCCAAAAAAGTTAAATATTCGTATAGATGTATCATACAACTGCGTGAACCTTGCAAGTAGTTGCAACACTCAATAATCAATATAATGATCGGCTTTACGGAACGTGATATAAGATAGCAAAATGATTTTTAACCATATACATCTGGGATGCTAACAATGAAATACCTGCTAATTGATTGTGACGTTTGCGTTTTGTCGCTTGAAGAAATGTGACACTTGCAATTCGAAAAAGAAAAAAATATATATATGTGACGTTTGACTATAAGTTGTCAAGGAAAGTCTAAAGCAGTCAGTAAATCATTACGTCGTTACTAAGAGAGTTATCACAAAAAGTGCTCCGTTTGCTAATAAATCTATAAATTTTTCATGCATTTTTGCGAAAATCTACGAGTATAAGATCAATAATAATAGGTATATATAACTACCAACAATAATTATTAATGTCTATACTTGGCTAAGGTGTTGTTTGTTAATTAAGAGAGTCTGAATCTAAATCTGAATCGCACATTTGAATCTGAGTCTGATGTGTAAATGTCTGAATCTAAATCCAATAAGACAGTACTGTTTTTTTATTAAAACGTCTTAATGTTGTAAATGTAAAGCTGTTTCATTCTTACAAAACATAAACGCATCCGAACATTAAAGAAAACATTTGAGTCATAAATTTAACATAGTCTAGCAACGTAAAAATAAAATGTCATAATCTAAAACATTCATGGACAATATTGTGCCACAATTAAATCTCATAAACTAGTCGTATATATTTTGTCAGGTGCACTTCCATATGGTTGAACACAAGAACAATGGACAACATGCATAAAAATAATGGACAACATGTATATAATATCTACATAATTCATTATTGCTACACACAACATTTGCTATACATGGATCCACGAATATAGTTTTCAAAAGAGTTAGCTTTGCAATCCAAAAAGGGTTAGCGGCGCAGCTTGTTGCTTGTTTGCCTTTAACAACTATGTAAATTCTATTTTAATGAAATAAATATAATTCTAGCATTAAGGTATGATTATCCGAATATCCTTTCAAAATTCTACTAGAGGTGGGAAAATGTCAGATTGTCGTAAAAACTAGTAATAAAATGATATAAGGAGGTTTTAGACATTCAACTAGACGTTTAGTCATGATTTTCAAACCATTTGACTTGTTGCCTTTGTACTTTTGAAGTTGCAGTATATATTTTGACTTGTTTCAAACAAAAGATAACCCAACTTTAACATTACTATGATTAAAACATAGAGACCACCAACCAAAAGAAAGTTAGTTCTTAACTTCTAATAAGACATTAAAAAAAACCAGCCTGATGAAGTGGCGGCTGGTGGCGACTGGTGGCCGGAGATGAAGTGGCGGCCGACGTTAGGTGATGGCCAGAGATGGGGGTGGGTGTTGCATTATATGTTTAGGGATTGGATAGGCTTGGGAAGGAAACATATTTTTTTTCTTTTTATTAAATGTCAACAAGAGGCATTAAGATACNCGCACGTAAACCACCAAACAAGACCAACACCTTAACTGCTCAAGGCCGAACTGATCAAAACCAAAACACGGGAATTTCAATCCACAACTGCCGTGTCACAGCAGCTCCAGACCTACAAGGTGTCTCAGGCGTTAAGACGTACCTTGGGAGACCATGGAAGCAATACTCGAGGACTATTTTTCTCAAATCGAACCTTGATAGCTTGATTGACCCTGCGGGGTGGATGCCGTGGAGTGGTAACTTCGCACTTAACACATTGGATTATGGGGAGTACATGAACACTGGGCCTGGTTCATCAACCGCGAACAGGGTTAACTGGAAAGGTTATCATGTGATCACTAGTAGCACCGAGGCGTCAAAGTTCACCGTCGGTAACTTCATTTCAGGTGGTTCTTGGTTGCCGACAACCAATGTTCCATTCACTTCTGGTCTGTAATTCAATTGCTTATTTGGTTTAGTGTTTTCATTATCTTGCTATTACATATATTTCTTGAATTATGGAATGGAAATTTGAATATAGTTCTCTATTAATTGCTTTGTTTGCACCAATAGTGATAAAGTTTAACACCTTGCAATACTCAATATAATTATGATCGGCTTTACAGAACGTGTTTATGTAAGATAGCAAAATGATTTTTAACCATATACATCTCGAATGCTAACAATGAAATACCTGCTAATTGATTGCGACGTTTGCGTTTTGTCGCTTGAAGAAATGTGACACTTGCAATTCGAAAAAGAAAAAAAATATATATGTGACGTTTGACTATAAGTTGTCAAGGAAAGTCTAAAGCAGTCAGTAAATCATTACGTCGTTACTAAGAGAGTTATCACAAAAAGTGCTCCGTTTGCTAATAAATCTATAAATTTTTCATGCATTTTTGCGAAAATCTACGAGTATAAGATCAATAATAATAGGTATATATAACTACCAACAATAATTATTAATGCCTATACTTGGCTAAGGTGTTGTTTGTTAATTAAGAGGGTCTAAATCTAAATCTGAATCGCACATTTGAATCTGAGTCTGATGTGTAAATGTCTGAATCTAAATCCAATAAGACAGTACTGTTTTTTTTATTAAAACGTCTGAATGTTGTAAATGTAAAGCTGTTTCATTCTTACAAAACATAAACGCATCCGAACATTAAAGAAAACATTTGAGTCATAAATTTAACATAGTCTAGCAACGTAAAAATAAAATGTCATAATCTAAAACATTCATGGACAATATTGTGCCACAATTAAATCTCATAAACTAGTCATATATATTTTATCAGGTGCACTTCCATATGGTTGAACACAAGAACAATGAACAACATGCATAAAAATAATGGACAACATGTATATAATATCTACATAATTCATTACTGCTACACACAACATTTGCTATACAATAACATTTGCTATACATGGATCCACGAATATAGTTTTCAAAAGAGTTAGCTTTGCAATCCAAAAAGGGTTAGCGGCGCAGCTTGTTGCTTGTTTGCCTTTACCCACTATGTAAATTCTATTTTGATGAAATAAATATATTTCTAGCATTAAGGTATGATTATCCGAATATCCTTTCAAAATTCTACTAGAGGTTGGAAAATGTCAGATTGTGGTAAAAACTAGTAATAAAATGATATAAGGAGGTTTTAGACATTCAACTAGACGTTTAGTCATGACTTTCAAACCATTTGACTCGTTGCCTTTGTACTTTTGAAGTTGCAGTATATATTTTGACTTGTTTCAAACAAAAGATAACCCAATTTTAACATTACTATGATTAAAACAAAGAGACCACCAACCAAAAGAAAGTTGGTTCTTAACTTCTAATAAGACATTAAAAAAACCAGCCTGATGAAGTGGCGGCTGGTGGCGACTGGTGGCCGGAGATGAAGTGGCGGCCGACGTTAGGTGGTGGCCAGAGATGGGGGTGGGTGCTGCATTATATGTTTAGGGATTGGATAGGTTTGGGAAGGAAACATATTTTTTTCTTTTTATTAAATGTCAACAAGAGGCATTCAGATACCCCTCTCAAGTCTGGGCTATTAAGATGTTTTTACATCTGACCGCGTCTGAACGAAAAAAACAAAACAAAAACAATTGGTCTGACCGCCCAAAACGTCTGACCGATTAAGAGGTTTGGCTCATTAAAAGCCTGTTAAGACATTTTAAGAAAAAATAAACACCACCTAACAATTGACGTTCATACTCGAAAGCATCAAATCTTGATCATAATATGTAATATGAAACCACCAGAGACAGTAGATATAATTTGGGACAAACCAGAAGGATGATCCATGCAATTTACTCAAGTATTAAATCTGTCATGTAGTCTTTTTTTTCCGGTTTTATACAAATTTAACCGGTAGCATGTAAACGTTGGTGCAAATTAGAACAAAACGTAAAATTACTAAACATTAAGCGGAACAAAAAAATCACATATCAAATCAGTATATTTAGAAAAGTTCGTTATTATTGTACGACTTAATCCCATTAAGAAAAGAAAAGAAAGGAGAAAATAAATAAATAAAAATAATAAAGTCGTGCATTTATCGTTTTCAACAAAGATTATTCTATGAACCGTTAACCCACTACCTTCAAATAATCAATGACTTTATTTATAAACCTATGATGTGCAATTAGATGGCAACGAGCGGGGGCACCCGCGCGTTGCTACGGGAATGTTGTGTTTAATCTAAACTCGAAATAAAACGATCGAAAAAAAACAAAAAAAATTGTTATTAAGGACTGAATTCGCAAACGATCGCTAACTGGGGACTAACGGTGCGATGTACAGCTAACCCGAGGGGCCATTTTTGTAAATTTGTTAGGAACAGTAAACACCCTATTCACTACTGTTTTGCACTTTAGCAGTACTGTTCTTCACTATTTGGTACTGTAGCATATACATTTTCATTTTTAGTCCATGAAAGTGGCGGTTTGTTGCAAAGTTAGTCCTTAGGGACTAACGGTGAAAATAAAAGTTAACCTTAGGGGTTGTTTCTGTTTAATATTTGCACAGAAACAGCCCCTGAAGTTATTGTTCCGTTGCAAATTTAAGCCACAATTGTTAGGTAACGGCCGTTAAGGACTAACTTTGCAATGGATCTATAACTTAAACGACGTTAAGGACTAACTTTGCTATGGATCAATAGCCTTTGCTAACGGCCATTAGTTTATGTGAAAATTGCTAACTTTGGGACAAAATACTTATTTTGGTTGGTAACTTAGACAATAAAAAAGTAGAGTTAACTACATTTTTGATCCTTGTGGTTTACTGGGTGTAACGATTTTGGTCAAATAGTTTGAAAAGTAACGGATCCAGTCCAATCCGCTGACCCGTAACACTTTTGGTCCATTTTTTCATTGACCGTTAGTTTGACCAATTTAAAACCGTGAAATGACTATAATACCCTCGCTTGATAATGAGAAATGACTAAAATACTCTTCTCTTTATTATTATTATTATTATTATTATTATTATTATTATTATTAATTTATTATTATTATTATTATTATTTATTATTATTATTTATTATTATTATTATTATTATTATTATTATTATTATTATTATTATTATTATTATTATTATTATTATTACTATTACTATTACTACTACTACTACTACTACTATTACTATTACTATTACTATTATTACTACTACTACTACTACTATTACTACTACTACTATTACTATTATTATTATCATCATGATCACCATCATCATCATGATCATCATCATCATCATCATCATCATCATCATTACTATTATTACTATTATTACTATTATTATTACTATTATTACTACTATTATTATTATTATTACTATTATTACTATTATTATTATTACTACTATTATTACTACTATTATTACTATTATTACTATTACTATTACTATTATTATTACTATTATTATTACTAAAACAAGATCTCAGGTTTATATATGCAAGAGCTTATAACAAATCTTTAAAAGATTTTAACAACAAACCCATCATCGATCCGTAAGAAGCACGACACTTCTTTTAAATATCCGAATACATTAAAAGAAAGATCAAAGCCACTGTTTCAACTTTTCTTTAATTCGATTTAAAACAAAACACGCAAGAAATACCTACCCGAGACCTTATTTACAAGATCTTGAAACTATGGTCTTTGTGTTCTTCGAATCAAGAGAAGACGAGTTGTGCTTGTGTGTGGTTCGTTTAAGTAGAAAGATACCAAGGGGATTTATTGTTGGTGTGTATTTGGCAGCGAAGGTGGTAATGACCAACGGTGGTTGTTGGAGGCGGTTGCCCGAAGTGGTGGTGGCTGGATGTGTTTATGAGTATTTATGAGTTTTGGTGGAGAGGGAAAAAAAGGGAGGAGATGAACTGGATTTGTGTTTATGAGTATTTATGTTTGTGTTTAATAAAATATGTGAATGACAGAAATACCCCTAAAACTAACGGTCAAACATAGTCAATTTAATGGAATTACGAAAAATGGACCAAAAGTGTTACGGGTCAGCGGGTTTTGGACTGGATCCGTTACTTTTCAAACTATTGGACCAAAATCGTTACACCCAGTAAACCACAAGGGCCAAAAATGTAGTTAACTCAAAAAAGTAAGTTGGGTACAATAGTAAAAAATGGTAAGTTGGTTGGTAATATGTGGCTTTAACCCTTTTTTATAACTATAGTTTTCGACTTTTTGGCCGACTAATTCATAAATTTTAAACCTATTGCCACACGGACTCGAACCGGTTAAAGCTTTCACTTTTCAGGAGGTTGGTGTGTACAAGTGTTTATTTAAGCTTCGGTAATGAGTTTACGTGATTTTGGCTTATGTTTTATAAGTTACTACTTTTTTACTTATTTTAAAACTCATGGGCGTATGTAAACTTATTTGGTCGTAATAAGCTTATAAAGCTAAGAAGTTAAAAATCAGAGAGAAAAAATACTTTACTAAACGTACGTCGAAATCTTATAAGTACATAAGCCAAAAGGTAAGCTTAAAGTACAAACACCCCTATCGGCATAAGTCCAAATAACTATGTTAACGAGTAGGGCTACTCGCGCGTTGCGGCTGCTTTTTTGCTTCAAATTTTTATTCCGTGTGTTTTTATGTTATATGTTGTTCCTTACTGGTTTATGACGATTTAAAGAATCAGAATGAGCGAACGAATTATCCAATAGCAACTTAACATTCATATGATACTCGATGTTCCATGTTTGTGATAAAAAGTACATTCTTGCATATTTTTTGTTCCAGTTCCACAAAAGGCTCTGATTAGTAATAGACTGCAGTTCCCAAAGAAAGATGGGAAACAAAAGAGGATGATGCGAAAAAGTGATCTACACCAAATTACTTGTCACAACATTCTCTTCAGTTTCGCATCTTTCTTTGATGGAATGCACTCTTCCGATGATTAGAGCCTTTTGTGGAACTGAATCTGGCAACATGCATAAGACAAACATACAACGGTCCTATTTATCCCCCCAAGATCTCTATTTCTTTCCCATTCCTCGTTATTAAATGTACTTTATACATAACTGTAATATGCAAAAAGCAACATAGTTAACCCTTCTGAGGTCCCCTCAAATTCCTTTTGCCTTTTCAACACCCTTTGCGCAAGGCCTGCACCAGACACATTGCTAGATTGTTGAAATAACAAAAAGAATTGGAGGAGAAGCTCATATTGGGTAACTATGTTTCGTATGTCAATATTTGCAAATGAAGAACACGATGGACTTTAAAGTGGAAAGAGTCTGGTTGATAGTAACACTGTTTTACTATCTAATGAGCCAGTTCTGGTATAATGCATCATAACAATAAGGAAGACGTTGTGACAAACAAAAAATTTTAAATTGAAAAAAATCTGACTAAATACAAAATGTCTTTGACTGGAATCTTTGCACTGTAAAGTGCACCGCGTTCTTTATTTGCCAATATTGGCACACGATGTTATATGTCTATTACAGCTTAGTTCCTATTACAATCTAGCATGAATATGGAAGGAAAAAAGTTGGAGAACCGATATAAGCTTTTATTGGAATCGTTAATAGGGTTAGGATTTGAGTGGATGTTATATTAGTTTCCTATAATTGTATAATGCCACTGTGGTAATTTAAACCGATGAATCAGTATGCAACATTAAAAAAATACGTTATACCGGTTTCTCAAATAAGTTTCATTAACCAGTTTGCCTATACCTGTATTCTTTTTTATGTTGCACATTCATTCATCAGTTAATTATACTGCCCGTTATTGTTGTTATAGGTAAAGTCGGTAAAATATAAATTTAAAACTTGATAACAAAATAATACATACACACAACGACACATCAATGACTGAGACTTTTGATTAGCTTTATCACAAACCTTCTTATGCCTCAATTTCTTTCTCTTTCTCGCACTACCACCTCCATCCGACGATTCAGAAGACTCAAAATCAACTTCATCAGTTGAAAGAGAAGATTCATAAGAATATTTAACCCTCTTCCTTCTAATCATCTTTACCTTCGATTTCTTTGACAACTTGATACGCTCATTAATATCCTCTTCATTTGATAACTTCCTTTTCACTTAGACAAATCAAAATCAACCTTCGATTTAGGCTTTGAGACATTAGCCTTCGGCTTAGGCTTGGGGACATCAGCCTTCGGCTCAGGCTTCGGGATATCAGCCTTTGGCTTAGGATTTAGAACATCAGTCGAAGGTTTACGCTTTACAACTACAACTAAAGGATTAGGATTCACAACTTCAACCGAAGGATTCTAGCAACGACTCACCTTTAGATAGAGATATTTCATGTCGTATGTCTATTGAATAGCAGTGATTTAGATCAAATTTGCATATGGGGGGTTAAGGTTTGTAAATTAAGGAAACTGCAAATATGAGAGAGAATTGGGAAGGTGAGAGTGTGTAAATGAGACGAAATAAATAAATTAGAGGGTTTGAGTAAAGGAGAGTGGGTGTAATAACGTTGCAAAACTACCCCTCCTCCTAATTTAAAATGATGGGACGAAATTAAGTAGAGACGTCAGATGAAAAATAAATCAACGGCTGGGACTGCCAGACTGCAAGCTTTGTTTTTTTGGAAAAATATTGTTCTATAAGGAACTTTTGTCTTCATATTTATCTCATTATGTAGTTAAATATTATTTTCTTTAAAGTATACAGTTCAACAAAGTAATATGCGACACTATGGGCTATAATACCAGTGTTATCAAATTGGAACCGGTGTTTTTCTTTTTTCCTTTTTTTTTATTTTATTTTTAATTTTTTTCTTCTCTTCTTCTTCTTCTTCTTCTAATAACGGCTAGTTAGTAGTTAGTGATTCGAGTCGTGCAATGACATTCAAGCGAGTAATATGCCTTCCTCGAACCTTCGCCTTAGGGGAATAAACCCCACTCATTTTCCCGGTTCGCCTAGGAGGAAAACCCCACTTGTAAGACTCGAACTCAAGATCTCAAAAGAGAACAACCCCCCAAAGTTACCCCCGTGGCCACTTGATCTAGACGAAGTTGTTGTAGCCATAGTTATAGTTCGAGCCTTCGAGGTTCATGTGGCAACGCCGAGAAACGTGTCTACATGTTTTTCTTCAAAGCAAAAAACTCTATGTATTTAATGTGTATATCATTTTTCAGTGTTAAGGAATAAAAAGTAATTTAGGAATGATGTGATAATAAAAAAATTTTAACGATTTTTATGTTAGCACTTACACTCTGTTCTCGAAAAAAAATTAGGAAGAAAATGAAAGTAAAGTAAAGAAAGAGTAATTGTGTTCTCAAGTTGAGTAATAGGAGGTAAAGTAAATGAAAGTGATATTTGTCTTGTTCTCAAGTTTTAGTTGGGAAGTAAAGTGAAAGTGATAAGATTTTGCATTAAAAACTTTTACCCCACTTTTGGGGTGAAAGACAACTTTACATCCTTTCCAATTCTTTACTCTCTCTTAATTTACTTTACTTTCACTTTCTTTTTATTTTTTTTCTTGAGAACATAGTGAAAAAGAAAGAGATGAGAAGTAAAGTTGTGTTTCACCCTAAAAGTGGGGAGAAAGTTTTGAAAGCAAAATCTCCTTACTTTCATTCATTTACTTTCCGTTTCATTTCTAAAAAAAAACTTGAGAACACACATTTTATCACTTTCACTTTCCTTCATCTCTTTTACTCAACTTGAGAACACAGTATTAACAGCTCCAAATTCACTTATATATGAATTTGGAGCTGCTAAGTGCTAACATCAAAATCGTTAAAGAAAAACTATTGATACATCGGCACCAAACCTCACGCCTTAGGAGCTACGGCGAAGCCATAGCGTTTTCTAAAGCGGTATAAAATATTAAAATATTTACAGATTTATATATTATTCATATTTCATATATATCGAGTTTATAAAAAATGTTATACATAAAGAATTAAGTCAAGAAATTATCATTACATGTAATCTACTTAATTTATTTCAAAAAACCTTTTTCATCGAAGTTAAATTCAAAAAAACAGAAAACGCCACGCCTTGAGCCTTTTTACACCACGACTAAAACTGACGCTTTGATCTATTACGTAAGGTAAATGTCACGCCTTGCATCTTAACGGCATTTTAACACTACCATAACACGGGACCAGGGTGATCCCACCGATCTTCACAACACTACCATAACACGCCTTTATAACCAAACTTTTTTACATTAACCCGAAGTAGTAAAACACACGCACACTTTAACCACATCACCGCCTTTCATTTCCCCTGCCTATAAATACAACCCCCAAACAAACTCATTCCCTCCAATTTATTTCCCCCAATTTCTAGGGCTCCGAACAATCTCTCCGCCAATCACTCACACCTTCATCCATCCATACAATTCATTTACATTTCCGATCACCGGACAACTGGTAATCAAACCTGATCAATCACCGATTTAATTCTTCCGATTTGACGAAATGAGTAAATTAGTAGGTTTATCAGGCTTGAGAAGCCTCGATCAGTTTAAGTCAACGTTAGGATCGGCTTCGAGTCGTAGCGGCGGTGCGAAACCGTTCCAGTTCTCGTCGGCGTTTTTGGATTCGAATTCGTCCGGAAGTTTCGCTAGTTTGATGCTTACCGCAGGTTATTTTTTTATTTTTTATTATTATTTTTTTTTTTTAATTATGATGAACTTTTTGTTTGTTGATGTTGATATGTGTTTTGTGTGATTGTAGCTAAATTGGTGAAAGAGCAAGCTTTGGCGAAAACTGATATTGAAGTGGCGGTACGGAAACCTGATTTTTGTTTATTACGATATATTTTGATTGCTGTAGATGCACTTTTATAAGTATATTGTAGCGATGCCTATTTATGTGTATTAATTACATGTAATTGGTTGTATGCCTATATATCTGATTGATGTATTAAGTTACTGTGCATTTTTAGTTAGAAATTGCTCAAGCTATTCTGTAGTTAGAGTCCAGTTGGATGAGAGCGATAGTTGTTTATTTTAGGGAAGTTGACAGTCGTAGTAGGATATACTAAAGCGTAGTAGTGTGGCCGTAGGTATGATCGCAGGGAGAAAGCTCTAAATAGGACAGTAGCATAAAACTGTTTATTTGTAGTTACATAAAACTCGAGCTGTTCCGTAGTTAGTCCGGTTGGATGAGTAGATAGGTGAGTTTTGTTAGAGATGCTGAAGGTCGTCGTAGTAGAATACTAAAGCGTAGTATCAAATATGCATTTGTGATGCCTGCATGTGTGTTATTAGAGAAAATGCTCAACAAATAGCACTTTTAAAAAGATAAGGTAAATATACATAATAGAAGTTATAAGTATGCAGGGAATATGCTCAAGGTCCAAGATTAGTGTAAAGTGTAAAGCAGAAAATAGTTATTTGTTAGATAATCTAGATAGTGCTACTGCTGTGTTATCTATCTCTAAAGACTCTTCTGTCTGTTTCTGTATAATTTTACGTATCGTTTAATATAATGTCAAGTATGTTCCATGTAAGTAAGTGAACGTATAATATGGAAACCTGTAGATGTAAACCAACAGACTATCTGATAATTGTTTCGAGTTACTGTGTATTTGTAGTTACATATTACTAGAGCTGTTCTGTAGATAGAGTTCAGTAGTAGCAGGGGCGGAGGCATGCTATAAGTAGTGGGGGGAAAGGCCCCCAATAAATGGTTAGCAGAAGGGGTTAAATTAGTACGAAAATATGTTTGATTGGTTAAAAAATGTTATAGTGCCCTCAACTGTAAGAATGAAATCCAAAAATTGAGTCTGTTCTAGATCCTCGCAGCCGGAAAAAGTAAAGAAGAAATGGTGAATATTGGAAACTGTGAAATGAGAGAGAAATGGGAGTGGCTAGCCAACTAGACATGAATATAATTAAATAAGCATATGTGTGTAATATAAGTGAGGGATCATTTTTATTCTAAAATACTCCGATATTTGACACAGGATGGATAGTTAAAATATTTTTAGCATTAGTTTTGTTAACGTACTATTCTAAGTTTTCAACATATATTTGGGTTGTTGTTTGGTTCTCTAATGGTTTATGATATATTGATAATATTATTTTTAAGGGCTATGTCTTACCAATAAAATCTTGTATAATTTGTGGTATATAAAGTCGGTTGAGAGATGTTAAATATAAATGATGAACACTTATTGTTAAAGGTTACAAACAATTAATTCACGTCTAAATAGTTTGCATTTCGATTAGAAATGTTTAATATCAAATATAACACGAGTACAATTTTAGCCACTTTCAACTAGTCTTTATTGTTATTAATCATTTGTGTATATCAACCAGAATGAAATACAAGTCAAATTAGTCCATTTTATAATAAACTCGAAGGGAATAACGTTTCTAACTTCTTTCAAAGCATATCACATATCTAATTGGGTCTCATTTTTTACACCAGATATTTAGTTAGTCTTAATTGTTTCGAAATAGTAGTTTTTAAATTTAACTTAACCCGGCCCGGCCCGACCCGACCCGACCTGTTCTTAAACTTTTATACACAGTAAATACTTGTAACCCTTTGATTACTTGAGTGCCCCTGCCCCCTTTAGCTACATTTCTTGGCTCCGCCACTGTAGTAGTATTGGGAAATGCATGTGTGAATGTATGTAGGTGTTTCTTTGAAGATACAATTTTTCAGGGAGTATGCTCTAGATACAAGAGTAGTGTAGAACGTAAAGCACAATATAGCTGGATATAAGCCTAAAAAACACCGTGACTGAAACTTTGAAATTGAATATTTTGTTAGATAGTGTAGATAGTATTACCGTTGGTTTTTCTGTCTTAAAAAAGACTTCTGTTTGTTTCTGCATGAGTCGCTCTGTAGGCAGCAACTGAGACAGTATGACACCTTTGTGTTCCTGAACAGTACTTTGAATTTTCGTTACATCATTTATTTATTTATTTATTTATTTATTTATTTATTTATTTATTTTTTCGCCATTGCTATGCATACTGCTTCATAAAAAATGTTTGAGCATGTGTGTGCTACATTGTGCTTATTTTGGTGTAATGGATTTGAGACCTATTCTTAATCTATATATAATATATATTTATGCAATGGATGCAGAATTCGAAACTGCTGAAGCTATCAGAGCAGATTCGTGCACTGGAAGAAAAGTTGCAGAATGCCTATAATGAAAATGCAAAGCTTAAAGTGAAGCATATACAAGACAATAAACTTTTGACAGCACTAGAGTCAAAATTCGCATCTACACAGAGCATATGTGATCAAATAACTGAAACCTTACAAACTCTAGCTTATCAGGTTCAGGATGGTAAGAGGTTTATTGTTGATTCCCGGTTCTTATTACATAATGAGATAACCATGTACATACTGATGATGGTTCTGCTTCTACAGCTGAGAATGGCAGGGAAATTTTCGCAAATAAGCTGTCTGAAACATCAGCAGATCTTGACAATCTACATGGACTAATGAAGTCTTTGTCTCTAAGGGTGGAATCATCAGAAGAAACAATCAGGAATCGTAAGTTAGATCTTCCTGATATAAGGTTCATCATGTTGGTAACCAATACGGTCGGCATTTTTCTGAATCTACTGGTTTAATTATTGAATGTGTGGAATACGGCTTGCAGGCGACAAAGAATTGAAGGAGCTTGGTCTTGACATGGAAAATGTGGATATACAACTTAGAGAAGAACACTGCAAAGTTCTAAATCTCATCAACGAAAAAGGTATTGCTTACTTTATATATAGAGGATCTACAAGTATGTTCTGTCATTGCATTTGTTGCAGATTGAATCTAATTATACTAGAAATATTAGGAGATGATATGAAATGTACGTACATGTTTGGTAGTAAGGCATCTTTGCTTAGAAAGTGCTTAGAGTTTTGATACATTGACATGTCCAAGAAACATGATGTTCAATTCTCACCTTGCAGATGTGAGGAAAGTACATAAAACTACCCGAGCTCACTGTGTAACGTTTGCTTGGCCCTTAGATAGAGAATGGAATTCTGGATTCATTTTTGTGGCCTGTTTATATAATCAATATGGACTTGCCGATTCAAAAGTAATTAAGTTTTTATTAGTAACCACCCTGCAAATGTAGCTCTCTTTTTCTTATGTTTTTTTGTTAAAAATCAAATAAAATTTATGTGGATTTCTCTTTCCTGTTGGTGACATATACATAAAGATTTTCTGATTGTGGCATCTAAATTAAATAATATTTTGCAGATAGTCTGGTCAAGAAGTTTGAAGAAACTGTTGCTTGTAATGAATCGACCATGGAGAGTTTGAACTATAAATTAAGCAAGTTGGAACTTGAGCTAATAATATCAAAGGAAGACAGGCTAAAGGACATGCAGCAGCAGGACTTGAGTGAAAAAAAGGAGAAAGTAAATGGTGATCTTAGAGCCAGTAACAAGGAATTTGCGGAGCATTTAGACAAAGCATTGGAGGAGATCCTGGGCCTTGAAAATTTTGTGAAGATGCTGACAGATTTGGATAGACAGAGTCTATCCTTTCGGGAGAAGTTTGTTAAACTCAATGCTTTATTTTCTTGTTGCTTTGAATTGGTAAAAGAGGAGAAGAAGGTTGCAACACAAAAGGCACAGCAGAGTTTTGATTCGACTCATGGTCAACTCTTGAATGCCTTACATTCGGTAAATCAAGAGATGAAGAATAAGATGAGCGAGCTCCAGAATGATAAAAAAGTCAGAATGGCCCAGCATGCAGAAGAATGTCAGCTTGCAGAAGAGAAGGCTCGGAGGTTGGAGTCTGAAGTAGAAACTCTTGTTTCGAAGAAAGCTGAAATGGATAACCAGATTATGATGTTGGAGGATAAAATCCGTTCTCTATCTGAAGCTTCTAGTATCGTTACACAAATGCAGCACTCAGAATCTGAAACTGCCACCACTGAGAGTATCAGAAATCTTCAATCAGAGATACATGGGAAGGAAGAGGAAATAGATATTGTGAAGCATGTAGATTCACTGGAGACACAACTGAGTGAGCTTCAAAGCTCACTTCAGGAAAAGGAGCAGGTTGTTTTGGTGGAATTCAAGGAAAGAGAGAAACAACTAGAAGATAAAAAATCAGAGGTTTTCTTTTCTATCCTCTACTTTATTGTAATACACATTGACAAACTAGTATGTGATATTAAAATGATCAAATTGCCTCAGATGCAAATCTTCGTTAAGACCCTCACTGGTAAGACCATCACTCTCGAAGTCGAGAGCTCCGACACAATCGACAACCTGAAGGCAAAGATTCAAGACAAGGAGGGGATCCCCCGAGACCAACAAAGATTGATCTTTGCTGGAAAGCAGCTTGAAGATGGTCGCACCTTACAGGACTACAACATCCATAAAGAGTCCACACTACACCTTCTTCTACATCTTCTATTCGGTAAATTACTCTTGTAATATTTATATTTTGTTAAAGTACTCCTTATTTTCAATGTGAAATTACTTTTTGATGTGTAATTGCGCGATATTTGGTTGGTTTCAGGTGGAGCTGGCGGGGGGTCTATGGTTGATAAAGCAAAGGGCGCCGCAATGTCAGGGAATTACGCGGCGGCTCTTTGCATTTTAGATAAGGCTAATGAAAAAGAAAAAACATCTCCTTTGGCACGCTCCTTGAAAAGAATCCTAGAGATCCTTTTGCTTCCAGATTTGCCTTCATTGGATCACAGAAATTTTTACGACGTGTTAGGCATAAAGAAATCGGCAACTTCAGACGAAATCAAACGAGCTCACACAGTTACCAGGGAGCTGGTGCACCCTCACAATTGCGGAAACCTGAGTGAAGCTAGAGCAATCGTGGGTCTGGTTGACAAAGCAGCAAAGACGTTACTTAGTAAGTATGAGAGGCTTGATTATGATATCAGGTTAGATGCAGATCGGGTGTCCCTTTTTCCTCATAATAGATCGCCGACTACCCCTGAATATGAAGGCCCACTTGACTTAAAACCCCCTACATCTCTTCCCGCTGAAACCAAAGAAAATGATAAAGGTTGGCAGTTCTCCCCTTACAGTCCTCGAACCAGATCCTCAAAGCAATGTTATACAGTCCCAGCAGCAGGAACTCATGGAGGACGCCATTCAGATCAGATGAAAAGGGAACTTCGTAGGAAGCTCGATTTCGATGACGCTGATCGGCTTTGCAGGGCAAGAAGAGGGATGAAGATCCGTGTGAGGACACAAATGGGAAGAACTTTTTGTTTGGAAGTGGAAAGCTCAGCAGACACTATTGGTGACATCAAAGACAGAATATGCTCAGAGGAGGGTATCACACCAGATCACCATGTGTTGTATTATGCTGGAGAAAAACTTGAAGATGGATGTACGTTGGCTGATTGCGGTATTCTGAAGGAGGAGTCTGTGCTGCTACATATAAGGCAGAGCTTGAGACGTGGGATGCATATCTTTGTGAAGACCCCGACAAAAATGATCACTCTGGAAGTGCAAAGCTCGGACACCATTTCAAATGTGAAAAATAAGATCCAAGATAAGGTGGGTATCCCACGAGATCACCAGCGGTTGACATATGGGTGGCAGCAACTTAAAGATGGGCGTACTTTAGGAGAGTACAAAATCGGGAAGGATTGTACGGTAGATCTAAACCTCTGGATGAGAGGTGGCATGAGGATTTTAGTGAAGACTGAGGATAGAAAAACGATCAGTTTGGAAGTTGAAAGCTCAGCCACCATTGACAATGTCAAAGCAAAGATCAGAGATAAAGAGGGTATCCCGCCAGACCGCCAACTACTGTTTTATGATGGGAAAAATCTCAAAGATGGTCGCACATTGGATCATTACAACATCCAGAAGGAATCCACCCTTGATCTTGTTGTTATCAGGTTGAGAGGTGGGATGCAGATCTTAGTGAAGACTCTGACTGGAAAGACGATCACTTTGGAAGTTGAAAGCTCTGACACCATAGACAATGTGAAAGCGAAGATCCAAGATAAGGAGGGTATCCCACCAGACCAGCAGAGGTTGATTTTTGCCGGCAAGCAGCTAGAGGATGGGCGGACACTTGCAGACTACAATATCCAAAAGGAATCAACTCTCCATTTGGTGCTTCGTTTGAGAGGTGGCATGCAAATCTTCTTGAAGACGTTGACAGATGGATTTGGAGAGAATGGGAAACAAGCCTCTGGTAACGAAGCTATACTGCAAATTGCACTAGAGATTGTGTCCTGGAATATTTTTTCAAATGTTACTACTGACAAAAAGGTTGTGAAGAAGATTCTGAAAGAAGGAGAGGGGTATGAAGTCCAGGGTACGTTTTCAGAGTCACTGTGCCCTTTTCTTTGATAATTGGATCATTTGGTTTATGCACGTGTCTGATAATTTCCCTCTGTAAATGGACAGTTGAATTGGTTGTTAAGCTGCCAGATGGCATCATATTCATTCAGAAAGGTTATGATGAGTCGGAGCCTTTCGAGTTCAAGACAGATGAAGGTACTGAACATATTGAAAAGCTATGTTCTTCACTGGTTTCATGCTTAGATTTGCTTGTACTCACTGTTAGCCATTTTGGTTCTTGAACAGAGCAAGTAATCGATGGGCTTGATGATAGAGCTGTGTTGACAATGAAGAAAGGGGAAGTAGCTATTCTGACAGTTGCACCAGAATATGCTTTTGGTACTACGGAATCTAAGCAAGAATTAACACTAGTCCCTCCTAACTCCACTGTGACATGTGAAATCGAGCTTGTGTCTTTTGTCAAGGTTTGTGGAGTTGTTTAATCAGCACGTAGATACCAATATATAGTTGCTTGGTACTTAATGGCAGAATGTTTAATACCGTTTTTGTAGGATAAAGAATCGTGGGATTTGATGAATGCCAAGGAGATGATTGAGGCGGCGGCTAGTAAAAAGAAGGAAGAAGGATATGTGTTTTTCAAAGCTTCTGGTAAATATCTCAAAGCTTCAAAGCGGTATGAGAAGGTAATGTTCTGTTTCTTCATTGTGCTGAAGATTCCATTTTTAAGGGTTTGTGGTTGTGAGCTGAAGCTGGTTGATACTCTCAGGCTGCTAAATACATTGAATACGATACTAATTTTGACTAGGTGGATAAAAAGCAAGCAAGAACATTAATCGCGTCCTGCTGCCTCAACAATGCAGCCTGTAAACTGAAGCTGAAGGACTACAAACAGGCTGTGAAGCTTTGCACCAAGGTATGTGGGAACAAAGCTCTTAGTTTTGATTCATTCAGTTCCAACCCATTTACTCACAAGTGGGTCTGTTTGGGTAAGATTTTATCTTTAGCGGGTTAAAGCAGCTAACTTTCTATCAACTTACTTGAACAAATTTTACTTTTTTGAAAAGTTGTATCTAATATATATTTGAATTGTTACCAACCTGTCGTAACTATTGCAGAGTATGGATGATGATGTTAAGGGTTTATTGCAGGTATTGGAAATTGAGAGCAAAAATGTGAAGGCACTCTACCGAAGGGCTCAAGCTTATATCAGTTTGGTTGATCTGGATCTGGCGGAACTCGACATAAAAATAGCACTTGAGATAGACCCTGATAATAGGTAGAGAATTGCGTTTTTTTTTTGGTTACCCTATGATCTTTGGAGTGGGATTGTGCAGCTTATTGACATGTTTGTGTTTTTGTTGGTTGTGATCAGAGATGTGAAGCTCGAGTACAAAGTGTTGAAGGAGAAGATGAAAGAATACGACAAGGAGGATGCTAAATTCTATGGGAACATGTTTGCTAAGCTATCAGCAATTGATTCTAAAGTAATTTACTTATTTGTTTGAAATTTTGGTTTGTGTGGTTTCATGATTCTAAATGTGATTTATATTTTTTGCAGAAGACAGCTCCAAAGGTGGTAGAACCGATGATCATTGACAGCAAGGCATAATGAGTGTAAGGTTCTGATGATCTTCATATAAGTGTCTGTTTGAATACAAGGTTGTCATAATTGTTGCCCACAAACAGTGTCTTTGTTTTTCTTGGTTGTTGGTCTAAAGATATCTTCCTCACTAGTTGTGAGTGGTGATGAAGACTAATTGTAATTTGGATCTTTTGAGCAATAAATAGTGGTTAGCATATAGCTGCTGTCTGTTTTTTTCTCTCTGTGATAGTTGAAGTTGTTATGGTAAAGGTTAGACGCATTTAGACCTAGCAAATTGTACGAGAAGCCCATGACGAATGCATACTCTTCATTTTGGCACCGTTGGTTTGAACCAACCTTCCAACATAAGGTTAAAAGGGTTACGATCAGCATATGCATTTGCATAAGCTGTTCAGCTATCTTTGTTGTTACGATAAAACCATTCCATAGTAGTTGTTCTGAAATCGTGTAAGTATTGCACTTATGTATTGGAAACTTGTATTTTTTTTGAGTAAATATGGAATTATAAACTTTTGAATTCGGTAAATATAAAAAATTTCCTAAAAGGACTTTTCCAGAAGAAAAAGGGGAAAATTCATATTTAAGGTTTCATCAACCGGGTTTATTTTATTTGTTCCTACAAACATCCGCCGTCTTTCTCCTCCTACAAAATTCTACCGCCTTATTTTCTTATAAAAAGCCCAAATATGTTTGGGTATTCTAAACAAAAACAATTCCAAGAGCAGAGATCGATTCGATTTCAAGGTAAGAGAGTTCTTTTTATATATATATTACAATCTTACTTATATATTTTTATTAATTAGATAGATACATAGATAGATTACAAGGTCTGTCGATTTATATATTTATTAGTAATAATTTAAGGTTTGATTTTGGGGAAACATATATGTCGAAAAGAAGTAGAATTAGCAAAGAAGATGATGATTTGGGGATTACTTCAAAAAGAAGTAGAATTAGCAACGATGTTCTTCCTGTTGAGTTGATTCATCTTATTCAATTGTTGATGCCTTTAAAAGAAGGCGAGCGCACTTGCATCTTGTCAAAATCATGGCTACGCGCTTGGCATACCCTCCCTGCCCTTAAATTAATGTCTCCTGAACCTAATGAGTTGTTTCCAACCCCCGAAAACGAAACAAAGTACAACAAGCTCATTCATACCACTTTGAAAAGATACCACATACGCGACACACCCATTCAATCTTTTCATCTTCAGTTAACCATCATTTCTAAAAAAACCCTAGAGGACGTCGAAAATTGGATACGCCTTGTAGTTTCAAAAAGTTGTCTCAAAGAGCTCTCACTTGNGTTGTTTCCAACCCCCGAAAACGAAACAAAGTACAACAAGCTCATTCATACCACTTTGAAAAGATACCACATACGCGACACACCCATTCAATCTTTTCATCTTCAGTTAACCATCATTTCTAAAAAAACCCTAGAGGACGTCGAAAATTGGATACGCCTTGTAGTTTCAAAAAGTTGTCTCAAAGAGCTCTCACTTGATATCGGGGTTTTCCTTGATGATGATGATGGTCAATCTCTCACTTTGCCAAATGAGTTATTCTCTAGCCAAGGCCTACATACAATTCATGTAAAAGCAACAGTAACAACTGTCACCGATCTTCGTCTTCGAATTTGTTCCACAAATGTCATCAACTGTGTTTCTTTACGTGTACTGGACTTGGAACGCGTCTTTATGAATCAAGACGTGTTTAACAACTTGTTGTCTACTTGTAGCTTGCTTGAGAAGATTAAGCTCATGTGGTGCGGGGGCTTGATCAATGTCAAGGTTAAAAACCTTCTTCGTCTTACCGAATTGGACATTTACTCAATAGAAGACAACGATCTTTGGGAGATCAACAATGTACCAAGTCTTTGCTCCTTTTGTTACCGCCATCTATCTGCTCACAGGAAGCCGGTACCGTTTCAAATGGATTCATTAGCAAGTGTGACACAATTATGTATTGAGGCTGATCTGATTTTTGACAATTCGTTTTTGGACACACTCGAATCCAAGTTTCCTGTGCTCGAGAGTTTGACCCTCTATATTCATCATTGGGAGTTCAAAAACATGGTTTTCACTAGTGCTTCGCTCAAGTGGTTGACCCTAGAGCTTATTACAGTTCCAACCAGCCAGGTGGTCAACGTTCAAGTTTATGCTCCAAAATTAGTTTCTTTCATCTATACTGGTGAAATACCCGATCTCCTTTTCCGAACCACTGCTCCCAAGCAAGTTAAGCTTACTTTCAATTCACGGGGACCTTTGGGTCATTCGTACTTTCTCAAGATTAGGGAAGTACTCAATTTATCAAGCAAGTTTGACATCAACATAGGAAGTACTAACCTTGATTCAGTAGTGCGGCGTTTGAACATTGATGTTGATGATCTCAGAAGAAGGGTACTCTTGCCTCCGGTTACGAACGTTCAACTTG
>LBNU01003370.1:100712-113270 GCA_014162995.1 Artemisia annua
GAGTGGTGCATGAACATCAAATGATTAAAACACATAATAAGATACTTCCCATGAAACCTATGTGTTAATCATCTTCATGAATCTTCAATTCTGTAGGCTTTATGAACTAATTACTGATGAAGAGAACTGAGTATAACGAATTTGATGAAGAAGTTGAATTTCCCAAACTTGCGTCTTATATCTTGCACTATCCACGTGACTCCAAACTCATACTAGAAGCACAAAAAGTATAAGTAGACCGCAACCTCTTGATAAATCCTCAACTAGATGAGACACTGAGCACTACAACGTAACTCCTTAAAGTGATAGCAAATGTGAGCATTGAGCACCTTCAGTTTGTAAATCACACACCTTTTCTAGATTCATCAAGTCTTTGTCACAACAATAAAGCACGAACAAGTTATCTTCAAAGTGTAACACCCACCTTGAGATATGATAAGAACACGCACCTGTGAAACTCAACTACAACATCAAATAAATGATATTCACCTTTCTTCGTAATCAATTAATCCAATAAAAACGAGCCTTTTAAAACCTTTAAGAACAAAACTTCTTCCTGTGTGTGTGAACGAACGAACAAACAACTCTGTGTGTGTAATCCAAAACCAATCAAACTCATATGTACTTCCCCTTACTGCTTGTAAATCATGCATATATAATAAACCATAAAAATCTTTACTAGTCTCCATAAATCATCTAAAGGCAGCAGTACGTTGCACATAGCATTACCTTGGAGCAATAGAGCAGTACTTTGAAATAATACTCGAGCAGCACTTTAAAATCATGGAGCAGTACTTTGAATATAGCATGCAGCAGTACTTTGAGAAGTTGAGCAGTACTTTGGATAGAAACGATCAGTACTTTGAGAGAAATAATCACAGCAGCAGTACTTCGTACAACAGCAGAATAAAAATTCATAAACATATCAGCAGCATAAAACTTTTAGAACCATGAATGCACTAATATCCCTACTGACATCGATTCATGATAAACCTTCAACCACTCACTTTTAATCACCATTGTCCCATGTTCATTAACTAGTACGAGTTAATGACATCTACCAATTAATACCATGCATAGGACAAACTCAAGTACTTGATACGAATTAATAAGAAACCATCAGCGAATTAAATCTTCAACCAAGTAAACTTTATCAACCTTAAATTAATGATAACCAATGATGACATCGACCAATTAAATGCACAATAATCCTCCATGATTAATAAACAATTATACATCTGACTCTTACTTTTAAATTGGTACGAGGAGACCAATCAAATAAAGATATCAGATTATAATCTTAACTACCTATAATGTAAAAATGGTCAAAGGTGAAAAAGTGAAAAGTGAAATGTTGAAATTTCAGTCAATGCTAATTTTACCCTTCTCATTTTACCCTTGTAAATCGAATCCCAACCAATAAATGTAAATCGAATCCCATTTACACAGGTCAATGAATGTATACCGAAACTGGAAAGTATTGATGTTAATAAATGAGAAGTATTGATGGAAAGTGCAAATCAATGTCTGTCAAATTTGTGAAATACATATGCAAATTAATGTTGAAGTTGTTATAATACATAGGCATATGCCAAACAAAGCAAATCGAATCCCATTCTCACAAGAAAAACACATACAAAACACTTTCCACCAAAACTCCCACTACCGGACTCCTCCACCACCGGACGTCACCAACACCGTACCCGCGACCACCATAAGGAAACCACCACTACCGGACCATGACTACCGAGAAGAACCACCAAGACCCGCGACCACCATAAGGGCTTTTCAAGTTTATAGGTATTTTGTTGAGTTTTTCAATAGATCTATGTATCTTAATCAAGTTTTGAAAGTTTTCATTTATAGATCTGCTTATTTTATTTGTAGATCTATGTTTTTAACAATATTTTGTATTTTTTTTATAGCCGTCGATGTGGTTGCCGGAAATAGTTTATGCCGCCACTTTCGTGGACGCCGGAAGTAGCTGCTGCCGCCGGAATTAACGTGGGTGTCTCGCCAGAAACCACATGACCGAGACCCTATATTTCTAAAGGTTTTTCAAGTTTTTGTAAAGATTTTTTTTTCTATTTTTTACAAATCTATAATTTTCATATAAAGATCTGAGTTATAACATTCTTCATGTGTTTTTTTTGTTGAACAGCTGCTGCTATCGTCGACATCTTTCACCGTCGCCGGAATCTTCACTACCACGAGACCTCCACCAGAAGTATTGTGGTTTCCTTTTAATATTTGTTGGTTATGAAGTTCATGTTTAAAATATTTGTTAGTATTATGTTATAAGTTATTGGGTGAATTTGTAAATTTCAGGTAGATTTTTTGTTTATACAAGTATGTGTAATTTTTGTTTGTTTGTTTATACAAGTATGCTTCCCCAGATGTATATGTTCTTCAAAAAAATTGTTAATCGAGCTAACAATAAAGTTGCTCACTGGACGGCTCAATTTGCTTCTTCTTTGAATCAATGTATTACGTGGGATGTTTCTTTTCCTTCTGAACTCACCTTGCTTTCGAGGAGTGATTTGTATGGTTCTTAGTCTTTGTTAATGATAGTTATATTTCAAAAAAAAAGTTTGTTGTATAAATATTTTTGTAAATTAAATTCTATAGATTTATTTTAATATTTTGTTCTATAAATTTGTTTGTAAGTTTTTTGTAAATTTCGTTATCTAAATTTGTTGTAATGTTGTTATAGTTGTTTGTTATAATTTTTTTTTGGATATTATAATAATTTATTAGTTGGTAAACATTTATATTGTGTCTTTATTATGTTAAAAGTGTGAGTAAATTTTTTATGGGTTTTTCTATCTTGTGCCTTAAGAGGGACAAAAAGTACAAAAAAAATACTAAAGGACACATGAAAAATACATAGTTTATGGACCCTAAATTCATTTTTATGGGTCCTTCGTACTTTTTATATACTTTTTGTACTTCTTATCTTGTGCCCTAGGGCACAAGATAGATAATCCCATTTTTTATTTAGATTTTTCGAAGTTATGTTGGAAGTATATCGGATAAAAAATTATATCTATACTACATATATTCTTAATAATAACTACATATAATAGCTAAATGGTCAAACTTGAAACTGAAATTGGTCAAACCTTGAAATACAAATTCGAAATTGATGAAAGGATGAGAATATATAATTCGAAAGTCAGAAACTAGAAAAAATGCCATTTAGGAAAGTAAAATCTTGGAATTAGTCAAACCTTGAAATACACCTTGAAAATACAGAATTCGAAATTGAGAAAAGATATTCTCTAAACATTGATGANTTAGTTGGTAAACATTTATATTGTGTCTTTATTATGTTAAAAGTGTGAGTAAATTTTTTATGGGTTTTTCTATCTTGTGCCTTAAGAGGGACAAAAAGTACAAAAAAAATACTAAAGGACACATGAAAAATACATAGTTTATGGACCCTAAATTCATTTTTATGGGTCCTTCGTACTTTTTATATACTTTTTGTACTTCTTATCTTGTGCCCTAGGGCACAAGATAGATAATCCCATTTTTTATTTAGATTTTTCGAAGTTATGTTGGAAGTATATCGGATAAAAAATTATATCTATACTACATATATTCTTAATAATAACTACATATAATAGCTAAATGGTCAAACTTGAAACTGAAATTGGTCAAACCTTGAAATACAAATTCGAAATTGATGAAAGGATGAGAATATATAATTCGAAAGTCAGAAACTAGAAAAAATGCCATTTAGGAAAGTAAAATCTTGGAATTAGTCAAACCTTGAAATACACCTTGAAAATACAGAATTCGAAATTGAGAAAAGATATTCTCTAAACATTGATGAAAGGAAACTAATTTGAAAGGCTGTAAATCAGTTATTTTGTAAACTAATTAAGGAAATTATTATAATTTTCCAATCCGATCCTAGAAGATGACAAAAAAAAGTATAACATAAAGAAAAACATAGGTGCACCCGAATTTTTTTGAAAACCATACACCGCTCCCTTGTGTCTTGGGATCTCTTTCCGGTCTCGACTTTTTCATTCAATCGGGTTTTCATTTTTTCTTTCTTGGGTTTATGTATCCTTGTAGCAAGTCTGGGTGATGCTTGGTTGTAGGGGTTTCCAATCATCCAAAACCGGGTCAGATTTGAATGTATAATAGTGGTTTTGGTGTTGCTTTAGAATTGGCTTCCCAGCTTGGTCCAACATAAGACATTCAAACTTTGGGCTATCGATAATTTATAGTTTGAGCTTAACAAACATCGTTTCTATTTAGGTAACATCGTTTCTATTTAGGTAACCACGCCTGCTGAATAAAAAACATTAAACTATCTTAACAACATGACATTGATAACGCTCTAGCAAGAAGTACAATGTATAAAGGAGCACAGTGGTTTACATCTACGAGCATAAAGTAAGAATTATTCTACTCCCAAGCTGAATTTGCATTATCCCAACAAAAATCAATTAGCTTTTACGTTGACATCTTCTAAGTTCACATAAATTAATCTTTACTTTACTACAAATAAAGGGGGTTTAACTCATCTATACTATCTATTAAACAAAAATGGTCAAAGTGAAAAGGGAAAAGTCAAGAAAATGAAATGTTGAAAAATCATAAATATGAAATGTTGATACAACTAATTATGAGCAAGTGAAAAGTTAAAACTAAAAAAAAAATGTTGAAAACATATGTTTCAAAAGGAAACTATTAATACACTTCGAAACCGGGGTGACCCGGTTTAATTTGACCCGTTTTGACACAACCCGTCGGGTTAACCTGGTTTAAATTGACCCGTTTCTCGACCGGAACGGTTCAACCTTTTGAACCACCCAGGTTTCAAAACATTATGTTTAATCACCAAATCCTCAAACTTTTATTATTTTTTTTTATAACCCATAAACCTTTTTTATCACTAAACTATCTGTCGCTATAAATTCCGTTGCTATGCACGGGTACTCGTCTAGTATTAGAAAAGTAGGATCATGTGATTAAAGACTAACCAAAAACGAATCTTCAATATATTAAATCAAATTGGATGACAAGATATTGTAGCTCCTAATATTAAACGGAATAAAATATTAAACGAAACTTATCTTGGTCAGAATACTTCATCACAAATCAATTCTATGATACAGAATTTGAAGATTACGAATTCATTGTTGGTCATCTGATTTTTATTTTTTTTTTGTCGCCACGTTAATTATGGTTCTTTGACTTCGATATTTTCTTGTAACCCTTCAACTGTAATACCGTAATATCGATAACTGCTTTCTTTACAACGACTAAAAACCTTGTCGAATCCTAGATATCACGAGCCCCAGGCTCTGATACCACATGTAGGAACCCAGCACTCCTTGATTGTTACGGGCTCCAGGCTGTTAAACCTTTAATTATCTAGGAACAGTAACATTGACTAACATGCAGCGGAATAATAAATAAGAACATCAATGTTATCAACAAGGTTTTTCATTATCATCTCTAACATACAAACATTTACAACCCCAATTCTACTTGATCAAGGTAGAACGACCTTGAGGCTGACTAACCAACTAACTCTAACTAAACCATAGGCGTTTCCCAAATCCCTACGCCTAGGTTCCCACACACACACACACACACTTTTGATGTTTACATCTTATACTTACAATGAAACTAATGACCCTATGTCTCTTTATATACTAGAGACATCTAGGGTTTACAAGAGGAATCATAATACAATTAGGAAACTAAATCTTTTAAGTAAATCTTCTAGAATCTTCAAAACTCTCCATCTTTTTGTAGTTTCCCATCTTGTCACTTGAAGTCTTTCATGTTTCATTCTTTTTGTTTTGTATCATCAAATCTATCATACCCAACAATATGACGATACGTAAAGTATCCTATCATAAGCTCACCGATAACAACCTACGCATGAAATACTACCTTAAAATCGATTAACGCACATACGATTCACGTTTCCTAAGACGTTCAAGCTTGTTATCGTATAGGAGGTTAGCCTGTTTTCTTAAGTCTAACGTAGATGAAACATTCATCCAAATCACAACCACAACATACACATCACATGATAATCAATAGGTAGGTTTCATTAGATCTAAGCAAACACAAGTTAATTTAGCCTAGCATGTTAAAGGAAAGAAAAGCACAAACATAAATCATACAACACATAGACATATTGTATGGATTGAATGAAGACTTATCTTAGATTAAACATGCAAGTTAGAGGGGTAAAAGTATCCTCTAAGGTCTGTGATACACGAGCTAGGGTTTAACCCTTAAGTTCTCCACCAAGTTCCTCTTTTAAAACAAGAAAAATCGTTCTATATATATAGATAATACGGGCTGACGGCGTCAGCCCAAGGTGTGACGCCGTCACGCCGACGATTAGGGTTTTGTGATGGCCTTCTTGACGTCGTCACGCCGCCTTGTTCCAGATCTGACGGCCTTCCCTGACGCCGTCACCAAAATAGGCTAAAAACTCTCTGGCCCGTCATGAGTAACTTCCAATTCTTCACTTCAGTTGTTCCTGACGTCGTCACGTTGGAGCTTGTGACGCCGTCACCTTCTGTGCACTTTTAGGGTCTTTTGAGATTTTGTTGTTTTCCGCACTTTTTCACTCCGAAAACGCCCGAAAATGCTTCTTTTGTGATTTTCTCCTCAAAAGTACCTAAAATGAGAAAAGAAACGACTTTGGGTGAAATCCGATCCAATAATATACGAATTAGGACTCAAACGGACCCCTAAAAACATAACATTTTTCGTCTCATCAGTATGTCAAAGAGAATTTGCTTGCGAATCATGGAAAGACACGGATATAGATGAAGATGATCATCCGATTAGTGATTCTCAATCTATTGAAATAACAAGCAAGGTACATGTTGAAACAAAACATTTTTGCTTTGACACATTTCTCTTAGATTTTTCTAAATTAGAAAATGAGTCTAAACTTTTAGTTAACATGAACCTAAAAACCATCTTCAAAAATGAGTCCTCAAAATCTTTTGTGAATAATTTTGAAAAGGAAATCTTGTTAGAAGATAAAATGTCTAGACTTGAGAGTAATGTTGAAATTGATCTAGAATGTAAATTATGTCTAGATTACAAACATGAGATTAAAAAGCAAAATGAGAAAGGAAAAATGTTAGATAAATTTGATAAAAGCTCAAAATCTCTTGAAAGATTCTTGAGGAGTCAAAAATTGTTTAGAGATAAAACCGGATTAGGATTTAACTCAAAAGCACCATCAACAAGTAAAACAAAGCAAGTAAACTTTGTTAAACCTAGAAAAGAGATTTAGAGATAATTTAACCTCTAATAGAAACTCATGACAAAAGGATTAAGAATATCATATTCTATGATTTTATATGATTATCTAACCTTCTTGGATACATGAGTAATTGAGTTTCCAAGCGTATCGTCAAACCAAGATTTTACGCTTTGAGCTTATCATCTTGATAGCATCTCTAAGCAACTTGAAAGGTACGCATTACTTCAACTTGCCTTTTGATTGCATCTTATTCTAGCATTATGTGTTATAGTATGTGTTATTGGTAGTGTGTATCCTTAAGTGTTTACGTGCTATTAGAATTAACTAAGATTAGATTCTCTGCGACAAGGAATTTCGTCATTAGTACTAGTAGGAGATATAAGGTGTGTTCGGTTCTTTAACCGTCAAGAGATAAACATGAGAAACTCTTGAGTAAGTCTCACTTAACTCTTGCTCACAAATGAGCTAACTAAGAATCTCCTAAGTGATAACATGTCTAACACTTTTGTGATGCTTGCAAAACAACATTCCTAAACACCACACTTTGGGTCTTTAATTGTGTTTTACTTCAACCACTCTTTTATGATAATTTCACACAAAACACACAAGGTGAAATAAATCACATTAGCATAAATTAGGATGCATGGAAGAAAATGAGTTTTCAACATCTTGAATTTACACACCATAAGTGACACTTAGTCGTATGATGTTGTACCTCTTGGACTTTTTCAAAAACTAATAAAGTTCACAATGTTTTTATGAAAGGAAACCTAAAGAGTCGAGGAGTCGTTGAATATAACATTTAACGAAAGACCACCTCCTTCTAAGATATCATCTTCGGTAGATGATGACTTAGTCGAAAGTCCAACAATGGTAAGACAAGCAAGTTAAGTAAAATGACAAGGAAGATGAATTATTAAAAGGAATAAACATAGATGTTTAAAATTCTAAAGTCATATACTAACGAGTGTCACAACATTAAGGTTAAAGTTCAAAATATAAACAATGTCTTCTTACCTCGAGTCAAACATTGAATCAAGCAATATTGACATAGGTCATATGTCTTGAATCATGAGTCATTGGTAAAAATCAAACATATTTGATAAAAACAAGCTTTTGGACATTAGAGTAAAACTACGAGTTTTAACAAATTAGATCTTTCAAAAATAGATTAAGTGAATGGAGTGTCAACAATTGAAAGACTTTTTGATAATACAAGCAAGCTCCAAAAGCAAGAAATTATCACTCAAGGACATTCCTAATTACTTTCTTGTTCTCAATAGTTAAGTAGTTGATGACTTATCAAGAATGAGATTAGTAAATCCGTAGATAAAACTAAACATAGAGAAATGTTCGGAAGACTACTTGTTTTCATAACAATTAGATTCAACATTATGTTTGGTGCTTATCTATGTGCTCGTTTTAGAAAAGAATCTAAAACATCTCCTTTGGAAGAGAGTGTTTGAACACGTCAAAAGATACTACACAAGGATTATGGTATCCCAAAGGAACGGGAATAGAAACCATAAGTGTACACCTAGTTGAATTATGACGGTGATTGAGATAAGAGAAAAAGCACAAGTTGTACTTGCACTTTTATGCTTTCTTACCAAATGATTCTCAAAAGAAGCTTAAAGCTCTCAAAACGGCATTGGACGAAAAAGCACGTTAACAAACTCCTTGAGATGAAGCAAACTCACGTCAACGACGGAATCCCTCGTTTCAACAAAGGAAGCGTCAACGTCAGCGTCAATCAAATCCATTATGCTCTTAGAATGACATAGTGAGATTCATCGCCATAGGATTGGTAAAAATGTTCATTAAGGAACATCTCAACCTATAACGTCCATTACGATAACCACATTGGTTGACATCCCTTCTAAACCTCTCGGATTAGGATCTTCAAACTTTCCTAGACCTAGTTTAGGACTTATGGAACCTAAAACCTTAGTGTTGAACACTAGAGTATGATCACAACAATCACAACATATCTCCTTTGTTTTTCTGCTGAACCGGCGGAACCCTCAGCCCATACGGGCGGAACCAAGTTTTTGGTTCCGCCATATCCGCCGAACCAGCAGTCAGTTTTAATTCACATTCAAAACCAAACACCCTCTTAACTTATTCATCCACTTTTCAAACAGCCATCACCCTCTCAAAAACACACAACCACACGAATTTTAGGGCTTTCACTCTAATCTCTTCAAATCCAATCAACTTTGTAAGTGTTCTAATCATAATTGCATTTTTGATTCATGTATGACATTTTCATTTAAATTCATTAACTAGAATCTTAGGGTTTATGCATAAAACTTTTAATTCATGAAAAACTTGGTTGCAAACCAATCATGTCTTCCATTAGTTAAGAATTGCATCCTTTGTTTATTGAGTTAACCTTTGTTGTTATTACCAAACACACCAAGTGCATTGTCTCTCAAAATAATTTTACCAACTAGAACATAACTCTTCACCACATTGTTAAAACAAATGAAAAACATCATTGAAACATCACTTGCATATTGTCTCTTGAATGCTAAAGGGGATACATAACTAATATGTATTTTCGGGTACATTCAATCGAAGACACATTCAATTAGGAGCGTTTTGGTTATCTTTTGTTTTTCCAACAAAATTTGCATAACAAAACAATTTGGGCTTCTAAACGAGTCAAGATAACCAAGTCTCCACATTGTTTGCATATAGGAACACATTAGAACATCCACATTGTTAAAAGTCGTTAACATAAGATTTTGTGTTTTTCTAGGAATCAACATGCCTCCCGCAAAATTCTCCGATCACAAGGAAACCCTTAAGTACCTACCCAAACACCATAAGACCAAAGGACTTGATAAAGTTCAAGTAGAAACCTTTAAGGCCTTAGAAAAACGTTACGTTCATGAAGGTAGAACTATTGATCCATCCTTTCTAGAAGGAACATCCATTAGACAAAACTTCGCCGCAATCAACTTTGATTGTCTCCTTGATATCGATGAGCCAATATGTCCTAGGTTCATCTTAGAATTCTACGCAACCATAACCCTCTCTTTAGATGACGATGGTGAGATATCACTAACCTTTACAACCAATCAAACACCACATTTCATACAATTGAGAGATTTTGCAACAATGCTTGGCGTCCCTAGTATGGGTACTTGTCTCTACACGGATAAGTGGCCCCTTTCAAGCCTTGATTCTATCGAGCGTTTCTATCCATACCATGACCCTCTTGCTAATAAGGAAGTTATTCGAGAGCATCTCTTTGTTAGGACCTCCGACACTAGGAAGAATCGTTCGGGAAATGATGTGAATAAGGACCCCTTTGGTATGGAGCTTAATGAGCTTAAACCACAATTTAAGAAGTGGGAAGAAATTCTTAGGGCCAACGTCATAAGTTCCATAGGAAATAGAGACCATGTCAACACATGTCTTAGCTACATGCTCTATAGCATTTCCACCGGTCAACCCTTCAACTTAGCTTACTACCTAGCTAAAAGAATGGCCGACATACCATTAGTAGGAACAACCGCTCTCCCTTATGGAATGCTCCTTACTCGCCTCTTTAGAGCCATCTCTCCCATTCCTCCAAACAATAGGGGAATTAAACTCGACTACAATTTGATAGCTCACACATTCGTCCCTCTAAGTGACAAGAGAGTGTTCAAAGTTAAAGGGAAACGCACTCGCTCTCCTTCACCATCATCATCATCATCATCCGACATGAGTGAAGATGGAAATCTTCCAAATTCGAAGCTAGCACCTTTAAACTACCTTCAACAACTTCCCACAATAACGAATGAGTCCGAAGAATTCAAGCAAACAAAAGGAATGTGGAAGTGCATGGCAAGGTACATGGGAAAAATGAAGAAGAAGTTGGATAGCTTGTGTGATGAAGCTTAAGGAGCGTTTGGCACTATTTAGTTTTTAGAATGTTGTAGACGTTAAACTATGTGTTTCTTGTTAAGCTCTCATGTTATTTGCTTTTATGCACTATCACGTTTATTTGACTATCTGTATGTCTCATTACTTATGATGAATGAGGATATGTGATCTTATTGAATTTTCATGCTTATGTTATTATACTATAATATAATCATGAAACATGATGTGACACAAAGAAATTTTGATAATGTTGCTTATACCCCTTAAACCTTGCTCCTATTGGTCCTCAAGTGATATTAGTGGGTGTTTATTGACCCAATAGTGCCTAGCCTTGGGCTTGGCAGCAGCCCATTGGCTGCCGTACATGGACGGATTTCCTGTTCACCTGTTACTATCTCTAATCTTCTTCCTAATCTACCAAACGCGTCTTTATTTTCAAACCCACTGTGGGGTGCAGACCTAACACAATGTTGTTATCTAAAGAACAATCCAGACACACTGTTAAATATTTGATGTCTCTCTTCTCTCTTTCATCTCTACATCACAGATTAACACATACACACACACACCAAATTCCGGTGACCCCAATCTTGCCTAACGGAAATTACTTCCTTCAAAATTTATAAGAGGTTGTGTGTATACGCTATTTTTTTTTGAGGTAATTCATCAGTCATCAAAGAAACGAACAGGTACTTTTTTTGGTTTGATTTATGTAAATCGCCGATATGTAACTGTTTTTTTTTTGCTCTTTATGCTTTATATGATTTACTTTGTGTTAATTCATGATTTAATTTTGATATTTGTTTAGTTTAAATCTTTATTCCAAATTAGGGTTTTCTTAATTTGGGGGTTTTCTTGATTTTTTTTTCAGGTTGTCTTGCTGATGATCTTTGCAGCTAAACCTGTTGAGTTGTTTGTTTCCAGCTTTGTTCTTGCTGAACATAATTTACTTGGGTATTTACGACCGTAGACAATGAATTGGTCTTTATTTTCATCTATAAGTAAACATGATGTGACACAAAGAAATTTTGATAGTCTTGCTTATACCCCTTAAACCTTGCTTTCATTGGTCCTCAAGTGAGATTAGTGGGTGTTTATTGACCCAACAGTGCCCAACCTTGGGCTTGGCAGCAGCCCATTGGCTGCCAAACATGGATGGATTTCCTGTTCACGTATTAGTATCTCTAATCCTCTTCCTAATCCACCAAACGTGCCTTTATTTTCAAACCCACTTGGCATGGCAGCCATGTGGCTGCAGCCATAGCAGGTTTTGGGTACCCCATTGACACTTGATGAGCAATATCGGGTTACAAAGAGGGTCAGTTGTGGAGTATGTTGGATTACGGATACACGAGGCAATGATGAGTCTACGGGTGGGAAGGACTGAAGATGAGGTCGTTTGCATCTTGGCGCGG
>LBNU01003370.1:113638-136618 GCA_014162995.1 Artemisia annua
AAAAAAAAAAAAAAAAAAAAAAAAAAAAAAAAAAAAAAAAAAAAAAAAAAAAAAAAAAGGGTTTTGTAAAAAAAAAAAAAAAAAAAAAAAAAAAAAAAAAAAAACCCTTTAATTGGCTTACCCAAACACTGCATTAAAAGGGGTCAGAACAGTACAAGTCGGGTTAAACCGCACACTCATTTCAGCCTACTAAAATTATTTTATGCATTGTTAATGTGTTCACTATTTAGGAGGTGGCCTGCTACTTTTAAACCCACTCAACAACGTGTCCCGGGCATGTCATCTACTGCCAGTACTGCCGTAACAACAAATGCAAAAAGTATCTTCTTTGGACAGCCATCAATGCCTCAACAAGTCCATGAAACATGTATGTGTAGGTACCATGGCTATTAGTTGTAAAATAAAGTTTTAATTGTACAAGATATAGCTGATCGTCTAAGTTATACTAATTCTATGCAACACATTTTTGTTACAGCAATTAATTGAACATCAGAAAAGAATCTAGGCGACATGCATAAGAGGCTAAGAGCAATGGACAAAGACGTTTTATGAATCAAGGAAGGCAAACTTATTTATAAGTTATATTGATTCTTTAAAATATGTTGTTGTTACAGGTATTAATCAAACGCGAAAAAAAGGATTTTGACAGCAAGGCAGGTGATGTTATTAGTTCCTGTGTTATATCTTTTGTTCTTGCAGGGTTCGCAGATATCGTACAAGTATATGGCTTACAAAGTAGATTCAGATTTTGTTATTTGAATCTATATGTGCATTGTTTTCAAAAAAGCCTTGAGGGTACTTGATATGCACGGGAAATTCGTAAAGGTGCGTATAAGAATGGGTATCTTTTAACTTTTACCGTTTAGAGCTTATTGATACATAGCGTTTACCCCATTGCATGGTGTCGTCTGGGTAAATATTGCATGTAATAGGCAGTGTAGTACTAACCTGACACGATCAACACAAAAGGTATAGCTATTTAAACATTATTAATTGGACGGGTTTGGTTAAGATGAAAAATAGATAATCGGCATACGGTTAGTGGATAATTCTAACTGTAAACTTAGCAGTTGTCGCTTTCGCAGGCCTAAAAATGCATGTTACTGAATTTAAAACATCTTCTTAAGTGTTCTGATTAGTATTATGTACATTGTCGCAAATTTGAGAGTTGGATTTTGGTGTTGACCTTTTCTTTTACGCAATAGTTGTACTTTAGGTGGCGTGTAAGTGCATGTATGTTTTCAAATTATATCATAGTTTCACTTAAGCCGTTGGTCGATATTGTGATTAATATTATGTGCAATATGTAGGGAGGCATATGTAAGGGGGAAATAATTGTTTTTTCAGAAATGTCGCAGTTTAGTTTTTCGCATGAAATTTAATTTGCAGACGTCAAATCGGAAACTTCACGCCTGAAGTGAAGAGGACTTTGCTTCATATACTGGATTCCTACACTCCATGGATCAAATATCGTAATATTTTCATAAGCTTTCAGTTTCTGTTTTACTGTACCGATTGTAGTTGCATTGGTTATTGTTTTTAATCGTAATAGCAAAAGCAGGTTGATAGTAGCAAGGAGCTCAATGAAAGAGAAGGGCCATGGACTGCACATGCTTTTAACAGCTTCAATGGTGGTTCCAGAAGTTGCTCAAGCTGCTTCTGGTGTGACTCCTTCACTAAACAACTTCTTGCTAAGTACCAGCATTGGTGCTGGTAGTGTGGTTCTTGCTGGTATATTGGGCGCTATCATTGATGTTTCCAATTTACACCATGTCAAGCGTGGCTAATTTTATTTAATTTATGCTTTTTATGTTCTCTTTTTTTGCTTCTCTTCTGGTGATTCCCTATGTATGAATTATATGATGTGTAATTTCTTTATATAATCAAACCTATTATCATTAATCTCATCTTACCTTTTTCTTTCACAATCCATGCATGTATGTTTGCTTAATCTTTCACAATCCATACATGTGTTTTTCATGTCACTATGAAGCCGATACAATAAAAATTGCTTACTCCAAAACACGTTAACACAATTGTAATAAACACAAACACAATCACCCCGCAGCAACGCGCGGGTAAACCCGCTCGTTATTACTAAGTATAGAAATATTCGCTAGCCCCCGGTCAAAGTCCAATAAGACGAGTGTTTTGATGTCTATTTTTTGTATTTCCTAACCCGCTATACATTATATTTTCACTTTTAGGAGTTTTCGGAAAATTTGAAAATCGTCTTGCGGGTCAAAATAGTGGACTGCCTTGTTTTACAGGCCTGGCGGAACTGGCGGTACCCTCAGAAGGGTTCCGCCAGTGTAAATTTCTGGGTAACCCAGATTTTGGCCCAACGGAACACACGGAACCCTCAGAAGGGTTCCGCCTGTGTAACCCGAAGGTTCCGCCAGTGCACTGCAGAAAATTAGTTTTACTTTTCAAAATTTCACAATTCATAAAACACTAAATCCTTTCCTTTAGTGAGAAACTACCTTCCTAACACTCCATAAAACACATTAGAACCATTTTCACCCATTAGAACAATTAGGAAGCCACTTCCCGCCAAAATTCAAATTCAAAAACCAACTAACCCAAGGAACCCTCAAAAAGGATCCTTCAAACCATTACAACATTTCAAACCAAAACATCTCCCATGAACTCATAGCATTTAGTGCTTATGATGATCTTTCACTCAACCCAACTCCATTGGATTGACTTCTAATGATTTGACAAGCTCTTGGTAATCTTCCAAATCATTACAAACCTCCATTTTTGTATGGTGGAACATCAAATCCAAACACTCATTTCATGACATGTCTTTCCTATAAATTTGATCACCTTTGAACAAACCCAAAACTCACACCAAAACCATTACTTCACTCAATCTCAAAACTCAAACTAGCCAAAAGAATTGAGATGACTAAGTCCAACACCTCATCCGAAACATCAAGAAAACACACTAGGATTAGTGTAAAACCTTGTTGCTTAAACAAAACTACCAAATCAAGCTCATCATCTTCAAGTGACTCATCATTTGATATTTCCGCACCCATCCAAGATTATTTCAACCTCACTACACCAACACCTTGCAACACCAACATAACCACCTTTCAAGATTTGCTCAATCTTGATAATCCACCATTTTCTCCCGAACATGGGCATGCAAACATACACACTTCACAACCAAGTGATTCAACATCTCCTTTTCAACAAACTCAACCATCAAAAACTCCATCACCTCAATCACCAATGGAACTTTTCCAAACACCACCAACATCACCATTACCCTATTTGGAAACTTTAGAAAACCTTACACCAAAATCATCAAACCCTCCATCTTTGTCACTTTTTGACACACTTACCCAAGATGAAACACCTCAACTACCTAGATTTCAACCAAATAAGTCATTGGAGGATGGACCTCATCACCCATCCTTGATAGAAGGTTTAGCTTACCGCTATGCTAGACCCTCAATCTTTCCACAAGATCAAGGTCATACATACCCACAATCTTTTGTGTTTCATCCCGTTTACAAATTCATTCATGATCCTCTTGACGGAGAACCAAGCTTCCGCCATTATATCCAACAACAACAACAACCACCACAAGAGTCTTCCCTAAACTTTGATTCAACAAGTATAGGAAACAAAAACACCTCTCAACCATCCACCCTAGCTCCATCAAGCACAAGTGCTCCACCACCAACAAATGAAATCCCATTTCCACCACCCCGACATGATTGCGGTCATTGTGAAAGAACGGCTCACATTACCGAAAGATGTCGAACGGAAATCCGGGAGCTAACCTATGAAATGAGGTTTATCTTAAACCACATTTTGGACCGTCTAGAATCCTTGTGTCAACCATCTCAAGTCTAGAGTCTACAACCAAAACAACAAACCAACAAACCAAGAGAATTTCTCTTCCAACAAAATCAAAATAAAACCCGCTACATCCTCCAACACACGTTTTCCTCCTCCAAACAACCTTACCCTTGTTTTAGGAAAATGTTTCTCATTAAGAAAAGTGATGGTTTCCTTTTAAAGATGTAGGATTTTATCCTTTCTTTTGTTTCTTTTTCTTGTGTCTTCCACTTTTAGAAATAGGATGATTAATTACATCATTTCTTGTCTTTGACTTTCTAAAGTCAAATTTTACGTGAAATGAATTTCATTCTACTATGAGATATGTTTTGTGTGTTGACCATTGAAGTATTGTGATTGCACTATACCTTGTTATGGTAACATGTATATCTTGTGTTTTCGACACTAACTCTCTTTTGTTGGATAATAACTCATGCTTCCCTTCCTTGATACTCCGATTGAGGGGAGTAATATTCAAGGGGGAGTATGCGTGTTGCATCGTTACGCTTCAAAACATGTTCTATACTTGTCTTGTGCGGCAACTAACCTTTCTTTTGTAGGTTCACAATCCATGACTTCTTCCTTGAAACTCCGAGTTAGGGGAGTAATATTCAAGGGGGAGCATGAGAATTGCAACTAATTCTTTCTTTGTAGGTTCAAAATCCATGACTCCTAACTTGGCACTCCATTTAGGGGGAATATTGTCCAAGGGGAAACACGTGCATAAGTTCCTCTACGCTACTCCTCTTTTTGTTTCGACAAAAAAGGGGGAGAAGTTTAACTTGTTTTCATCTCTAACTTTTTCACTTCTTTTTATTATTTTCATAAAACAAGTTTTAAACTTTATAAGACTTAACACTAAACATAGTGACTTACTTATAAATAAAGTTTACATTTTGTCATCAACAAAAAGGGGGAGATTGTTAATACAAATATCGCCTAAAAACGTTATTTATATTTTACGATCTTTGCTAAGTTTTGTTAATGAAAAAGTACAAACTTTAGTTTATAGTAATACATCACTTTAGTCTTAAGTCTTATATAACTAGACTTTACATTTCTATTTAAACATAACACAGTTTTATTTCTTTAAATGGAAACATCACATCATGCATTTATGGAATGTTTATGTGTTTAACTAGCCATATTGTTCTTACACATTTTGGAAGTATTCTATGTTTGGTGCAATGCATGTTGTCTAGTATTAAGTTGATGTGACTTAGGTTGGTTTGGAAGTTATGGCAAAGCATTCATGTTCCAGGTCTGGCGGAACCTTGGAGGAACACGGGAGGGTGCCGCCGTTTCCGCCAGACCTACAGAAGGTTTTGCTATAAATACCAAACCATTTGTTAGATTTTTCTTTATCACTTTAGGAAATATATTTCACATATCCTCTCATCTAACTCAGTAACATGGATCCTTCAAACCATTACAACATTTCAAACAAAAACATCTCCCATGAACTCATAGCATTGAGTGCTTATGATGATCTTTCGCTCAACCCAGCTCCATTGGATTGACTTCTAATGATTTGACAAGCTCTTGGTAATCTTCCAAATCATTACAAACCTCCATTTTTGTATGGTGGAACATCAAATCCAAACACTCATTTCATGACATGTCTTTCCTATAAACTTGATCACCTTTGAACAAACCCAAAACTCACACCAAAACCATTACTTCACTCAATCTCAAAACTCAAACTAGCCAAAAGAATTGAGATGACTAAGTCCAACACCTCATCCAAAACATCAAGAAAACACACTAGGATTAGTGTAAAACCTTGTTGCTTAAACAAAACTACCAAATCAAGCTCATCATATTCAAGTGACTCATCATTTTATATTTCCGCACCCATCCAAGATTATTTCAACCTCACTACACCAACACCTTGCAACACCAACATAACCACCTTTCAAGATTTGCTCAACCTTGATAATCCACCATTTTCTCCTGAACATGGGCATGCAAATATACACACTTCACAACCAAGTGATTCAACATCTCCTTTTCAACAAACTCAACCATCAAAAACTCCATCACCTCAATCACCAATGGAACTTTTCCAAACACCACTAACATCATCATTACCCTATTTGGAAAATTTAGAAAACCTTACACCAAAATCATCAAACCCTCCATCTTTGTCACTTTTTGACACACTTACCCAAGATGAAACACCTCAACTACCTAGATTTCAACCAAATAAGTCATTGGAGGATGGACTTCATCACCCATCCTTGATAGAAGGTTTAGCTTACCGCTATGCTAGACCCTCAATCTTTCCACAAGATCAAGGTCATACATACCCACAATCTTTTGTGTTTCATCCCGTTTACAAATTCATTCATGATCCTCTTGACGGAGAACCAAGCTTCCGCCATTATATCCAACAACAACAACAACCACCACAAGAGTCTTCCCTAAACTTTGATTCAACAAGTATAGGAAACAAAAACACCTCTCAACCATCCACCCTAGCTCCATCAAGCACAAGTGCTCCACCACCAACAAATGAAATCCCATTTCCACCACCCCGACATGATTGCGGTCATTGTGAAAGAACGGCTCACATTACCGAAAGATGTCGAACGGAAATCCGGGAGCTAACCTATGAAATGAGGTTTATCTTAAACCACATTTTGGACCGTCTAGAATCCTTGTGTCAACCATCTCAAGTCTAGAGTCTACAACCAAAACCACAAACCAACAAACCAAGAGAATTTCTCTTCCAACAAAATCAAAATAAAACCCGCTACATCCTCCAACACACGTTTTCCTCCTCCAAACAACCTTACCCTTGTTTTAGGAAAATGTTTCTCATTAAGGAAAGTGATGGTTTCCTTTTAAAGATGTAGGATTTTATCCTTTCTTTTGTTTCTTTTTCTTGTGTCTTCCACTTTTAGAAATAGGATGATTAATTACATCATTTCTTGTCTTTGACTTTCTAAAGTCAAATTTTACGTGAAATGAATTTCATTCTACTATGAGATATGTTTTGTTTGTTGACCATTGAAGTATTGTGATTGCACTATACCTTGTTATGGTAACATGTATATCTTGTGTTTTCGACACTAACTCTCTTTTGTAGGATAATAACTCATGCTTCCCTTCCTTGATACTCCGATTGAGGGGAGTAATATTCAAGGGGGAGTATGAGTGTTGCATCGTTACGCTTCAAAACATGTTCTATACTTGTCTTGTGCGGCAACTAACCTTTCTTTTGTAGGTTCAAAATCCATGACTTCTTCCTTGATACTCCGAGTTAGGGGAGTAATATTCAAGGGGGAGCATGAGAATTGCAACTAACCTTTTTCTTTATAGGTTCAAAATCCATGACTCCTAACTTGGCACTTCATTCAGGGGGAGTATTGTCCAAGGGGGAGCACGTGCATAAGTTCCGCTACGCTACTCTTCTTTTTGTTTCGACAAAAAGGGGGAGAAGTTTAACTTGTTTTCATCTCTAACTTTTTCACTTCTTTTTATTATTTTCGTAAAACAAGTTTTAAACTTTATAAGACTTAACACTAAACATAGTGACTTACTTATAAATAAAGTTTACATTTTGTCATCAACAAAAAGGGGGAGATTGTTAATACAAATATCGCCTAAAAACGTTATTTATATTTTACGATCTTTGCTAAGTTTTGTTAATGACAAAGTACAAACTTTAGCTTATAAGTAATTCATCACTTTAGTTTTAAGTCTTGTATAAACTAGACTTAACATTTCTTTTTAAACATAAACATAGTTTTTATTTCTTTAAAAAGAAAGTGTCACATCACATTAATAGAAAGTTTATGTGTTTGACCATCTTTGGTTCTTACACACTTTTGGAAGTATTCCACATTGAGTCAATGCATAAGTTGATGTGACCTTGTGTGTCATAACATAGTCTTTACTTCCATAAAAAGAAAGTGTCACATCTCATCAATGTGCACTTATAGTAAGTTTGTGTGTTTGACCATCTTTGGTTCTTACACAACTTTGGAAGTACTCCTCATTGAGTCAATGCATGATATAGATTGATGTGACCTTGTTTGTCTTGGAGGGATTTACTTTGTGTGCAAGTTTGGACATGTCAGTTCTGGCGGAACCCTGGGGGTACACGGGCGGAACCCTTCTGAGGGTGCCGCCGTTTCCGCCAGAGCTGACACTTGGTTGTCTATAAATACCAAACAACTTGCAAGAAATCCCTCATCACTTTAGGCTATATTATTCACATATCCTCTCATCTAACTCAGTAACATTTGACTTGTGTGATTCTCTAATGTAGCAAAGGAGTTCACAAGTTCATCCAAGAAGTTACAAGTTTCAACTCATAAGTTGCAAGACTTGTTATCTTTGTTGTGTATAGACTTCGGTAGTTTATACGTTAGTTGTATCATGTGTAGAAGTGATCGGTTTGTATTTTAGGCCTCAAAATACATAGTGTGTAGGGAGTGGTTGTACCCGTGTAAAGAACTCGACATCTAGCTTAGTGTCGGTAAAATTGTGTAAGCGACGATGGGAGTGGTTGTACCCGTGTAAAGAACTCGACATCTAGCCTAGTGTCGGTAAAAGGAATTAGGCGACGATAGGTTGGTTCTACCTCGAACTAGAACTCGGTATCTAGCTTTGTACCGGAAAAAGTGTAAGCGACGATTGTAAAGGTTTCTCCACCGAGAAGGAGTTTGTTGACTAGTGAAAGAAACTCTCGAGTTGGATACTCGGGGCGTGGACGTAGGGCAAGGAAAATAGAGTTCCTTGTAGCCGAACCACGATAAATACTCGTGTCATGGTTTGATCGTTTCTTTCTTTATTCTTACTTGCTACTTATTATCTTTTAGATCGTATCTTTGATATTATTCATGCTTACATCTTTGATTGTTTGAAAAGTATATCTTAGATTATATCTTTGATTATACGAAAGTTTTTAAAAGATAATTAACCTAAAAAGCGGTAAACTATTCAACCCCCCTTCTAGTTTTCTACAATTTGGATAAAATCATATTTAGTACTTCACTCCTGTGGCCATTTCCACCCATTAGCATCTAGGACATCACAAAGCTTACTTTGGTCATTAAAACCTGTTGAATGGATATCTATTCTACTTATAGACTTAGCTAATGCTTGATGATTATTCAATCTGTCATACCAAGCAGAGATAGTTTTGCCATCTCCCACTTTGTACTTAATATGATTTTCTACATTCTGTCTTAGCTCCAATATAGTTTTCCAACACCAACTGTCAGTACTATAACTGTGTACCTCCCAAACACTCCTACCCTTCAACTTAACAGTGCTTATCCACTTCGCCCATAAAGATTCTTTCATAGTAGCAATGTTCCATAGATGTTTGATGAGAAGAGTTCTATTCCACTGTTCCAATGGTTTAAGACCCAGGCCACCTTGATCCTTTGGCTTGCATACTTCTTTCTATGCTATCCTTGCTTTCCCTCTAGTAAGTTTACCATTACACCATAAGAATCCTTTGAACAACTTTTCAATATCATTAATGACAGCTTTGGTTACTTGAACACAGACCCCCAATATACTTGCATAGATGAGAGTACAATGGTAATTAATTGGCCCTTGCCAGCATATGAGAGACTCTTATTTTTTCAATCATTAAGCTTTTGCCTAACCTTGTCAATTAGCCCTTTGTAGTCTTTCATTCCAATCTTTTTGTCAACTAAAGGAACTCCTAGATATCTCACAGGCATCTTGCCAATTTTGAATGGCAAAATTTTTTGAATGCTTTCAATTTCTTCCATGCTCAAACTGCCACAGAATATGGTACTTTTGTCTAAGTTTGGATATAGCCTAGATACATCGCTGAATTTCCCAAGAGCCTCTTTGATAGTTCTTACAGATGTAGCAAACCCATAACACAAGACCAAAAGATCATCAGCAAAACATAAGTGTGTCAGCTTCAGACTTTTGCATCCAAAATGATACTTGAAGTTCCTTTCTTTAGCAATCTCATCCTTGATGAATAAATTCAAAACTTCGATGACTAGTGTAAACAGGTAGGGTGAGATTGGGTCATCCTGCCTAAGCTTTCTTCTACCACTTTGCATATTCTTTTTAAAATGTTAAAAAAAGACATTATAAGATATATTTTGTTTATTAAACCATCCGATTATAATTTAATTGTTGAAAAACCCATTTGACAGGTTTGACTGATTTTTTGGATTAAATGGATAGATTTCGTTGTAACAAAGTTATTTGACATTCTTATTGATAATGAAGCTTAGTTGAACAAATATAAATAAAAAACAATGTCATATGAGTTAGCCACGACAACAAAATCAATACATTTCAACTTAAAAAAAGATAAGTCAAATCCGTCATAAGGGATTTTCGACAATTAAAACATAATGAATGGCTTAATCGACAAGACATATTTTATAGTGATTTTTTCAACGATTTAACCAAAATCCGTAAGGATTTTGTCACATTTGACCTTGCAAGAAGTTACATTCACCTCCAAATACACTCTATACAATACAGTTATTTTACGCGTATGCTTTATATGCGACTTTTAACTCACACCATCCTTTCATATGCTACTTCAAAAAGATTGTAGCAACATTTTCTTAGAAGAATTTTTACGCGATTATCTTATCATGATTCGTGGATCAATGTATTGATCCATGAAAGAATTTTGCATGTAGACTATAGAGTAACGGAAGCTATTGGCGCACTACCGAATAGATAGGGACATTTGCATTTCTGGGATTTAATATTACGCTTATTTTCAACTTAACTCAACTTTGTGTCATATTGCTAAAATTAGGACATGAATCACGTTTTACCGAGTTTACATTTTTATACCAACTACACACCTATGTATCACATATTTATCAATTTATTTAACAGGCTAAAATTAGGACACGAATCACGTTTTACCAAGTCACATAATTGGCCATATTTCCTTGCACGCACCTCCATTCTTTCTGGATATTATACCGTCTTCATCGTTGTCTCATTCCGATGATGATGACATTCGTCTTGTCTGTTTTCATGCACACCGGATTTCAACCAGAACGATATCGAAGATACTATGATCCAATTACGAAGTGAGGGTTACGTGATAATGAAACGGGACACGATCACACCCAACGCTTCATATACTGCGACATGTTACGAATCGATTACGAATGTTTCAACAGAACGCAGTGGGCCTCGTGACATTTGACAAGGCTGGACTTACCTTTCTCATAAATACATCTAATGAAACTTTAAATAAAGCACTCATGTTTTTTGTTCCTATAAATGTGTTTTTATTTGCTCAAAAACCAAAGAATCATCTTCATTTACATACCTCATATTTTTCCAATTCATAAACCTTTATTCTTTTACTTTACACCTTACGTTACAAACCTTGTAAAGACCTCTTTGATAGTAAATTCTAGGTACTTACGTCAAAGCGGATGAGGTTTGATCTTTTATCAAGCCTATGGCAACCTTCGCACTATGTCATGGTAAGTGAGTAAATTTTCCGGTTTTATTTCCATCTATATACACCATTATATATACCGAGAGATTGTGAGTATCAAAACACTTATTGTGAGGTGCTAGTCTTATATGTTTCATGCTTGATGATTGTTAAAAATATATTGTCAAAACTGTCTATGAACGAATGCGTAATGCCTCCCAACTTGTAACTTGATTATGATAAAAGTTTATTTGTTTGAGGAAAAGCAAATCCTAAGTGTAGGGATATTTAATAAGGTGTAATTGCATATGCTTAGGGCTCCTTTAGCCTATAAACTTGTATATATTTGATCAAATATTGCCCTAATTTGCTTCTATTTGAGTTTTATGTACTTGCCCAAATTTGCTTCTATTTAATAAGGTGTAATAACGAATGCTTGATGCCCCCAACTTGTAATTTGATTAAGATAAAAGTTTATTTGCTTGAGGAAAAGCAAATTCCAAGTGTAGGGATATTTAATAAGGTGTAATTTCATGTGCTTTTTAGGGGTCATTTAGCCTATAAACTTGTATATATTTGATCAAATATTGCCCTAATTTGCTTCTATTTGAGTTTTGGGTACTTGAGAGAGCAAATGTTGAAAAAACACAAGTTTTGGGCTCGATTGGACGAAGAACGAAGAAAAACGACATATTCCAGCATGTGACTGATGCGTGGTTTTGTGACCTTACAACAGGTTTTACCTCTCGAGGGATCTCAAGAGGCTCACAACCCCACCAGGCAGTGTACCTGACCGTAGTAGTATAGGATATTGGTAAGTACGGGGGATTGATCGTTCTCTCACAAGGAATAGTGTTCGTTAGGATAGAAAAAGCTACTCTAATAGGTCTAAGGGTGGAAGGAAGATTCTTTTTGTATTTTTATGTTTTTATGAAAGCAAGTTAAAATCTCGGTTTTTGAAAGAGTGGGCGGAATTAGTTGCTAGTCAACTAACCCAAGATAACTACAATTGTAAATTAAAATAAAATATCTAAACTATTGTGGTTGTGAAAACAATATGGAGAAAGTTATGTTTACTTAGATTTCATTACTCCCTAACTATCTTTTACTGGTTAATTGATATGTATGTTACTTGTGTGGATGAAGGGTGTATTCCTAATAACTCATGGAGTGGCATACATATCTCTCCAATTCTATGAGCTCTTATCTCGCCCTATGCCATGCACGGCACAACCATAGGGGTTGTAAACAGTGGCTCATGCGTTAAATACTACCTTAATAGCCTAGTATGCCTTGGCTACATGTTTCCCAAGACGTTCAAGCACATTACCATAAAGGAGGTTGGCCAGTTTTCTTGAGCCTAACATTGATGGAACAATCATCCCAACAAACAACAACACACACCAATCAACCAATAATTAATAGTTAGGTTTCATTAGATCTAAGCAAACACTAAAGAATTTAGCTACACATGTTAATTAAAAGACAAGCAAAAAAGATAATCAACCAACACATAGACATATTGATTGAATTAAAGTGAAGACTTATCTTTAATTAAGCATGAGGGTTCCAAGGGTTGGAAACCCTAAAAAGTACAGAAAATTCGTCTTTAGGGTTTGCCCTAAAAGTTCTCCACAAAGTTCCACACTCTTTGATGATCAAATCAATGATCAAGGATGATAAAGTAATGAAATAAGCCTTCTAATCTACTGGAAAAACACCTACCCAAACCCTAAAATCGGACCTAGGGTTGGGGGCTTACAAAAAGTGAAGTTATAATGTTATATTTATAGGCTGATTTTCTGTCGGCAAAGGGTGACGGCGTCAGCCCTAACAAGTGACGGCGTCAGCTCGATTTTTTCACCAAATTGTAGATCTTTTCGTCCTCTTCGCGTGGCCTTTTGAATCACCCAAATCCGAGTTCGTATGAAGATTTTATGGCCAAAACAGTGACAGCTACTCCGCGCGCATGTTGTGATGAGTTTCACAGACGGCCTACCTGACGGCGCCAGGTTATAAATCTTCTGGGCCATCTCTCTTTAAAGTTACACTAGACGGCCTACATTCAAATACACCTGATGGCGTCAGGTACGTGGTCAGGTGTTAATCCTTGATTTCTTCTCTTGGGCGTCTGGTATAACATAAATCCACCTCTTTTGTCTTCAAGTGACGGCGTCACCTTATGGTTCTTGACGCCGTCAGGTACTGTTTCCAGCATATTTTGAGACTTTGTCGTTTTCTTCACTTTTATGCTCCAAAAACGTCCAAATATGCATGTTTTCCAGAATTCCTCTCAAAAGTACCTAAAATAACAAAAGGAACGATTTAGGGCAATATTTGATCACATTTATACGAATTAGGGCTTAAATGACCCCCTAAGAGCGTAACACTTTTCGTCTCATCAGTGACCGACATCTATAACGTGGTCACCTAATCATGACTACTTAATTTGTGGAGAAGGTTTGACATGACTACGTCAAGGGCATGCTGGCAGTGTTACACCTATAAGGTAACGCCGTCACAATAAGGCGGTGGATAAATGAAACCCTAAATTGATGACGTCACACTCATAAAGTGACGGTGTCACATCCTGAAATCTATAAATGGAAACGCATGCTTTTCATTATTGTATGTGAAATTTGGAGGAACTTTTACACCCGAACCCTTGTCGGGTTTTAACAGTTTTGTAAGCCTTTTGGCTATTGAAGATCTCATGTATTATTGAGATAGGTTATCTATTCAATCATTCAATTATGTTTAATCGTAATTGTTTGATTTGTTTAATTGCTTGTTTCTTTATTACTATGCTAGGATAAACTTAATTAGTATTCATTTAGGATTGCATGAAACCTAATCATTGATTGCTTGTTTATCGTCTCTTGTCAATGGTGTGTATGTTCGGAGTCGGAAAACGGGCTATATACCATTTGGGTAGCTTGAACGTCCCCTAAAATGTGTCTAGTTAATGCTTATGTCTTAAGTTATTAGTTGTGAAGGGTATTTACTGCGTGAATTAGTTATTAGGTGGGTTATTGATATTCAGATAGGCGTCGCTCACTTAGGCTAATTTATAGACGTGAGACTGACCAACCCCCAATAGGTAATAAGAAATACTCCACACTGCATTAGAAAAGGAAGTGACATTTGGTAAACTAGTGAGAAAATAACTAGGGAGTAATGCAACTCTAGGTAAATACGTTTTCCTTCATATAAGAAGTTCACACCACTTTTAGTTTTCTTGTTATTTAGTTTTCTTTTATTTTAGTTTAATTAGTAGTTAAAATACAAAATCCCTCAAAACCCGATTGTTTACATGCTTTCTAAAAAATACAAAAATACCAAAAAGACTCTCCTTTCAACATTTAGACTTATCCCGAAATACACTTTAAGCCTACCTCACTATTCTCCTAGAGAATGATTAACCCACCATACTTATCTATACTACACTATAATGATTAAGTACATTGCCTAAGAGGGTTGTCGACTTAGTTTGTTGCAACCAGACGCATAAGAAGTATGACATCTTTAAAGTCACATGAAGTGACTAAGGCTTCCCTTGTAATCTGATGTAGTGAGCAAGGTTTCCCTTGTAATTGATTAACTTGGTCAAAGAGGATGAAAAGTTTGCATATTAGTTGTCAAAGCAACATGTTTAAAAGTAATTTGGTTAAAAAGGAGCCACAATAATTTGAGAGAGAATGTGGAATGAAACGTAACTTCATGTTATATAGGGTAAAAGTTAGATGGAATTATATAGTGCATAAATAATTCGCATATGCTACGCTTGCGTTTTGCATTCAATGGGGATGCAATATGCACAATCATTTTTTTTTCCTTTTTTTCCCTTTTTTTCCTTTACACACATAACTTTAATAGCATACAAAAAAGAATTTAAGTGTGGTACAACTATGTGATGCATGAAGTAGTGTGACCTAATTGAAAATCAATTCCCCACAAATAGTGGCACCCTTTCGAAGTCCTACGCATGTGTTTCGTAATTATGATCGTCGTTTAGATAGGTTTCGACGGCAAAACAAACCAGTCAACTATGATTACCAGTCATATCATTCCATTTAACTTCGTGTTGTTATATGAACTAACAAACCGTCCGTCATTTCTTACTTTTAAAGCTTATCATCGTCTTCTTCTTTTGTTTCGACAAAGTTGAAGCAATGACATCATTCAAAAAAAACTCCATTACTATCACCAACACAAACACCGAATCTTTGCCCATGCACTGGCGCCTCCCAAAAAATTTGAGTGAACTGCAACAAAGGCAAAGATGCCACATAATTGCTTTTGATTGAGCAGTGTGGCAAATTTATCAAATTTTCAAAATAATATAACAAAATATGAAGAGGCTATACAAGACTTGATCAAAGCAAGAGACAACCAGAATAGAAAGATGAAGATGCTATACAATGAAGCGATAAAGAGATGCAAGGAAAGCAACATGGGATGATCATATAACGGAACAAACAAAGTTATTTACGATCATTACTTTTAGATCACCAATAATCTTTTGTAATTTCTTGAATATGTTGTTTTTTTTCTCTTAAATATTTGCAAGAATTTTTCATTATGATTAAATACTTCGCAGTATATACAATTTGTAATAGTATCGCAACAAAATATTATATATGGATTACGTACTTAGTCTGTTTAGGTAGTAAAAAAAAGAGAGATTTGTAACAACCCACAAAATCTCATCACTATCATTCCCATTACAAATACCTATAGTAGGTATTTCACAGGTAAATTTTTGCTTTTTATGTGCATTTATTACTTGCATGACTCTCTAGACATGCCCACGTATCCACACAAGCCAAATAACTCAACACTTACATCCTATAAACCCCTGGTATGTCAAGCATAAGATCACAACGACACCACAATAAGTAATCTACCAATCTAACATACTAAACTTATCACAAAACCCTAACAAACCCTAATTAAACCCTAATTAGACCTATGTGCTTACTAAACCCTATATGCTTAACTAAACTAGTTTGAAAGTGTCCAAGGCTTAAGTATGAGTTACCTTAGGAACATTAGGATACCTTAGGACCCTTAGGCATTAGTACAACCCATTAGAGCTTAGGTAAAAGTCCCTTAGGCACAAAACCATAACTAGGTTATAACTTCCCNTTTCCAAACCACACCTTCCCACTTCTTCACCTTCAATATTATGTAGTTAGTAGTAGTTTAGGACCCTTAGAAACCTTAGGAGTCGAGCCCTTAGGCCTTGCATGCTTGTCGAGTTCCATTTTTCCCTAGAAAACCCTAAACGCCCTCGTTAACCTTTCCCTAGCCAAGTAAGCTTTTCATTTTGATTTCTTTAGCTTTAGATCAGTACTAGGATAGATATAGGTTGCCTTAGATCACCTAGGATCCCTTGCCTAAGCCTTGAACACTAGAACTAGTTAATTTTCTTTTTAAAACCCTAAATAGAGTCGAATACATGTTTATATGCTTTAAGTCCTTTCCATAAGCCCTAAGCCAGTTTAGGTAACTTAGATAAGCTAAAATTTGTTAAACATAAGCTAGGAAACCTTTTTGTTTCATAAAAATATAGTTTGCATGGAATTAGGACTAGTTTTGCAAAGTTCTCCATGCATAGGGGTATATATGGTAACTTTATGAAAATATTAAGTCTATGGACTATTTTTGACATTTCTTAGAAGATATAAGTATAAGGACCCTTTTTGCAAAGTTATAAAACCTTAGGATAAAAAGTTAAATAGTTATAAACTTAAAAGGACTAGTTTTGCAAAAGTTATAAAGTTATGGGTATAAATGGTAAATATAGAAAACTTATAATTCCAAGGGTCATTTCTATCATTTTTCTAAAATATATAAGTATAGGGACTAATTGTGTCAAGTCTAGATAGTTATAAACCTAAGTAATATAAGTATTATAAGTATAGGGTAGATTTTGTAAATATGTTAAACTATAAGGGTATAAAGTAAAAATATTAAAGTTAGAAGCATAACATAATACTAGGGAGCTTCATGTGAGGAGTACTATGTGGATATTTCGTTTTGACGAGTTTGTTGGGTTTACGATTTAAAGTGCCCTGACTCCTCAAACGATTATTGCATATACTTCTGAATTATGATGGCCCGAACGATGTTATGTTATAACTAAACCCTAATAACAACATAACTCAATAGTAAGGAGCTTCATGTGAGGAGTATTAACTTCTGAATTATGATGGCCTGAACGATATTATGATAACATAATACAATAGTAAGGAGCTTCATGTGAGGAGTCTTATACTTCTGAATTGTGATGGCCGAACGGTGTTGTGTTATATCTAAAACCCTAAAAACCCTAAGAATGATTACTTAAGAAACTTAAACTAAACAACTAAAGCTTGACATACATCCACAACTACAACAACATCAGGATATGTGAGTAAGGCAGTCTAGTTTCCGAGTCACTATTTGCATCAATTAGATTTCCCTAAACCCAGGTGAGTTTTCGTAGCCTCACATCTTTTAAAACTTTTCACCCTAAATGCTTTACAAACCCTGTGAGGGGGATACTTGCTACTTGCTTTACTTTAAACCGAATACAAGTCTTTTTCTTTGGTTGTTGCACAAGTAAACTAACTGCCACCACTACATAACTAAAATTCATGAATCTAATCGTTTGGGATATTTTACCCACGCGAACGCGAATATAGTTGATAGATCTATTGGAGTTTGACAACTCCCGTTGGTATCAAACGTCAACCCGTTTGATAGATCTATTGGTTGAATCTAATCGTTTGGGATAAATAAACTGTGAAAATGGGGGTGTTACAAGATTATTTTGCAATTCTTCCGAAATACTTCACAATGATGTTGGTTTAGGAATTGTATAGTTTTGGTAACTTATGGGTAGCTGCATACGCTATAAACGTAGATTCAGTTAAACATCAAACTTTCAACAAACAAAACAGATTTATTTAATATATTAAAATATACAATGCGAGAATTAATGTTAGTATTTTGAAAAGAAAGTTTATAGGTTTAGCAATGGGATGTGTTATACATACTCTCCCTACGTTGTCACATCAGAGGGTTGGTCAAACTGTACAACCCGCGATACACACCGTACAAGTCAGCAATGCACCCAATCATTGGATACCCTCCCTATGAGAGGGTGTGGATAACTTGTCCCTTTAGCAAATGCAAATTTGAAGTACCACAACCCGTACTAAAAAGCTTTCAAGTTTCACCTAGAAATCCACCTTTATAGTACTATAGGTAGTATGTACTATGTAGTGTTCATTGGTCACTATGCATTTTCTACTATGCATTCACTAAATTTAACTTCACCAACTAATGAATAACGAAGATATATACAAAAAACATCAAAAACAAAATATACGTGGTGTGTATAATGTAAACCATATATACATGTTGCGTGCAAATCAAATCGACGTATGAATACTAAGTCTTGCTCTCCAAGCCCAGGATATCATGTCAGATTTTCTTTGAAAGTTCTTGCAGAACAAATTATTCATGTGTCTATATATATATAGATATTCCATTAGGGATAGAATGGTTTTTTAGCCTTTGTACTATAGTCTATCGACTCTCTTGTTATTCTTGCATAGCTTGTTGTTAGGCTTTTATTTTCGATCATTTTGCCGTTTAATAGTGAATGTACCCTTAGCTCGTTTCATATGCTCTTTTTCATTATTTTGAATAAGAACGTGAGTTTAACTTAGTTACTCTAGGATTTTTGTGTACCGACTAATATTCCATTTGCAAGGGTTATTTTAGTAGTGGTGGCAAGCCGTGTCACGCCTAGGTTGGCAAGTTCGAGTCGAAGGGTCGACATGTTTATATATCTCTAACATAACCCAACTTTTTAGTTAATCATATCGAAAAGTTCAAGACAAACTTAAACACCTTTGTTGAGTGTTAGGATACATCTAAGTATCACGATAAATATTTAGGCATAAACATAAATTACCATGAAATATTGCGAAAATCTATGTGAAATATTAAGACATAAATATAAAGGCACGTAGTTCAGTTTTCTTATATGAATGAAATCGTATAACTCATGTTTTTTGAATTTTAACTTAAACGGGTTGACGTGTTGTTAATAGGTCGAGAATATCAACCGAAACATAACTCATTTATAAAACGGTTGGTCGCACGACCAATTTACAACCCAAACATCTTTATTCTCGACTTATTTTATTTTCGTAATGTCCGGGTCATTTTACACCCTTCACATTTTAGGATAACTCTGACCAAAAATCAAGTATTCATCTTTGGAAAGATATTCCATTTCCTATGTTCCTAGGGAAGGGAATGAGGGACAATAGATTAATAGGACTATTGGGAATAGAAGGGATGCGAAGGCACGCAGTAATGCTTCACCACCGGTATTTTTTCTTTTCTTTTTTTCTTCAATGTATAACATTAAATATTTAAATATCTGAGCCATACCATTCAAGATATAGTTATATAAGATTATAGAGAAAACGTGCCCCACATACTTAACACTTAACAGGCTCTTTGGTTAGCTAAAAGGCTTCCAAAGTAACGTGAGGACATACTTGGGGCACGTCTACAGAAGGATAAGCTGAAAATATCTTAGTTGAATGATCAAACTAAAACTTATGGTGTAGAATAATGAAGTGGTCTTTAAAATAAGTTTGAGCTTATTTGGTTTAAGCAAAATTACTCAAATTCTACTTAGTTTTCTTTATTGCATGTCATTTTTACATTTTACAAGGGTACTACTATAGTAACCCTCTCTAGTGGAAACCCCCCCTGACTTGTACGGTTTACTGTAGCTACAGTATTTTTACTGTGGCAACAGCTTTTTTGTACTTTTTTTTTTTTTTTTTTTTTTTTTTTTTTTCTTTTTTTTTTTTTAGTGTTAAAGTTTTAATATTTTTTGTTTTTTATGCTGTTTTTTTTTTTTTAGTGTTAAGTGTGTTTGTCCAAGTTTTGTCAGAAAGTGCATAAGTCCAATTTTTGTCCCAAGTTTTTCCAAGTGCATAAGCAGCACAACAAGCATATTGCACTACAGGCTACGGCCCTTTAGAATATGTATCATCATCGCCGATTAGAAGTTTTTTTTTGTCCAATTGCAAAGTGCACAAATATAACTGGACACACTAAAGAACCCTCTCTGGTGGAAATAGCTCAGATAAGCAGATCTCATCCGTGCCGATTTATAAGTACAAAAATGGTACGAACTACTTGTAGACCCCGTTATACTAAAATGTAGACCCCCGTGACTATAACACAAGTGCATTGCACTAAGGAGGGTTACTATAGTGCACACAAGCAGATTTGCACACAAGCAGATTGCACAAAGGGCTCAGATTTTAATCATCATCGCCGATTTAGGCTCGGATATGAAGGTTGCAAAGTGATAAAAATATCACATTGCCATCCTTTTGGTTATAAAACCAATCGTCATCGCCTGTTTTTGAAAAATTGTTTTGTCCAAGTGCAGATTGCACCCAAGTGCACAGATCAGATTGCACACAAGCAGATTGCAACCAAAGTTGCACAACTAACACATGTTTCACAAGTTTTACACAATCAGGTACAACCCAGGTACCCTAAAGGAGTGGAAAACGGAAAACCAAAACATGTAAAACCGAGTGTACAAAGGGTGGGAGGTATGATCCTAAAGGTAGTGGAAAACGGAAAACCAAAACATGTAAAACCGAGTGTCCATTCAAATTAGTTGCTAAATATCAACGGACACGAGGTTTTTGGGTATTTAGGGTGAAGGATGATATGCATAATCATGTTATGCTAGATTCGTTGCATGGTGTGGCATATGCAATGCGATTAAAGGATAATGAGGTGGGGTGGGTCGATGAATTGACACAATATAACGTACGACCACGTAATATACTTTCAACAATACAGGGTCGTAATCCGGATAATGTGTCTAGTCTTAGAACAATATATAATGCACAAGATAAGCTCNAAGGGTGAAACACAAGCTGCAAGTGACAAGCCAAGTGAAACACATGGCTGCCGATATGTCTCAATCGCCATTTTACACAGAACAGGTAATCATCAATTTACACATTAATAATATAAGAGATAACATAGGCTCAGATTATACATATATGGCTGCAACATCAAAGGTTGCAATTTTTTTTTTTTTTTTGCCTTCCATTTGGAAATGCCACGCCAAAATCATGTTTTTTTTTAGATCATCATTGCCTTATTCAATATAACCCAACCCATAAAGTATTAAGTTAACGGGGTCTAATCTGAGCCTGTGTGCAATAAGCACATAAGCATAAGCAGTTTGCTAAGAAACCACACAGAGTCTGTGGACTGGGGTAGGCCAGAGCAGGTTTTCATACCACTCAGGTGGCAGATCAAGGTGTTAACCTACCCGTTTGCACCCACATAACTCAGGCAGTTTCAATATAAAAAAGGTTATAATGTTACACAGCTGTCACCAACCACAATCAATTTAACCCCAGAACAATAATTAACGAAACCCTAATTGAAATAAAACAATCAATTTTAAAAACCCCCAAATTTTTAACGAAACCCTAATTCTTAAAAACCCCCAATTTTTTTCACCAGACCCTAATTTAAACCCACAAAAATTAATAACAAACCCTAATTGAAATTAAAACAATCAATTAGCGAAAAACCCCCCAAATTTTTAACGAAACCTATTTTTAAAAAAACCCCCCCAATTTTTTTTTCACCAGGCCTAATTTAACCCACATAAATAAATTAACGAAACCCTAATTTGAAATAAACAATCAATTTTAAAAACCCCCAATTTTAACGAAACCCTAATTCTTAAAAACCCCAATTTTTTTTTCACCAGACCCTAATTTAACCCACAATAATTAAATTAACAAACCCTAATTGGAAATAAAAACAATCAATTAGGAAAAACCCCCCAAAATTTCTTAACGAAACCCCTAATTTTAAAAAACCCCAATATTCTTTTTCACCAGAACCCTAATTTAAACCCACAATAATTAAATTTAACAAACCCTAATTGAAATAAAAATCGAATCATTTTAAAAAACCGCAAAATTTTAACGAAACCCTAATTTTAAAAAACCCCCAATTTTTTTTCACCAAACCCTAATTTAACCCACAAAAATTAAAGATTAACAAACCCTAATTGGAAATAAAACATCAATTTTAAAAAAACCCCCAAAAAATTTTTAACGAACCCTAATTTTAAAAAACCCCCAACTTAAGTTTTCCAAACCCTAATTAACAAACGTTAAGCACTTACCAGAATCGCTTATACAAACACGTTACATCTCAAACCCAAATCTAAAATGTTTTGTAGATCGAAAAATACCAGAATCACAAAATCTCAGAATCTCACACACACGCTATACTCTATCTCATTAATAACACACTTTACAAACCCATATATAAGAACATTTTAGATCTAAAATGTTTTTAGAATCTAAAAAGTGTTTAGATCTGGGTTCCTTGAATTAGAGAGAGAAACGGAGGAGAGAGAAATGATTATATATAGAGGAAGAGTACTAGCGGTTGTGTGTATGTCGTGTGCTAACGTGCTTTGGTAGAAAGGGGCGTGGGGTGGGGTGGGGTGGGTGACAGCTACCCTATTTGGCTCCGTTGTAATTGAAAACATTATAACCTTTTTTCTTTTTTCTTTTTTATTTATTTTTTACATGATTATGTTTGGTTAAATCAAAAATATTTAATAA
>LBNU01003370.1:136904-148179 GCA_014162995.1 Artemisia annua
AATTTATAATAAAATTTTCTCAGTTCAATTTTGATGTTTAATTAAAGTATAAATTGTCAAAGCCAACCCAAACTGATATTCCTAACCATTTAATCTAACAACACGGATGCATTCCATGTTATAAATAATGAGTCATTAAACAAAAGATTAAAAGTTATATTGCTAACACTCTATGAAGATGAAGCTTCGGCAATGTTTAGTCTTAAAGTCTACTTCCTAACTTTTTTTTCTTTTTCTTTTTTTTTTTTTTTATTCACGGAGTAATATGTTTCAGTCACTCTAGAGTGGATACTGTTTTGTAAATGGGAAATGTTTGTCGATGGTACACTATGTAACCCTCTCTAGTAGAAACCCCCCCCCCCTAGCCTTGTACGGATTTCACTGTAGCTACAGTATTTTCACTGTAGCAACAGCTTTTTTGTATTTTTTTTATTTTTTTTTTTTTTTAAGTGTTAAGTGTTAATTTTTTTTTGTTTTTTTTATGCTGTTTTTTTTTAAGTGTTAAGTTTTGTCCAAGTTGTCCAAGTTTTCCAAGTTTTGTCCAAAGTGCATAAGTCCAATTTTTGTCCAAGTTTGTCCAAGTGCATAAGCACACAAACAAGCATATTGCACACAGGCTCGGCTCAGATATGTAATCATCATCGCGATTTAGGATTTTTTTTTGTCCAATTGCAAAGTGCACAAAATAACTGGACACACTAAGTAACCCCTCTCTGGTGGAACATAGGCTCAGTAATGGAATCATTATCGCCGATTTATAAGTAAAAAATGGTACGGCTACCCATTAGACCCCGTTATACTAAAAATTTGACCCCCGTGACTATAACACAAGGTGCATTGCACTAAAGAGGTACTTAGTGCAATAGCAGATTTGCACACAAGCAGATTGCACAAAAGGGGCTCAGATATTGAAGGTTGCAATTTGGATAAAAATATCACATTGCCATCCTTTCGGTTATAAAACCAATCCTCATCGCCTGGTTTTGAATTGTTTTGTCCAAGTGATAACAAACAGATCAGGATTTCAACCAAGCAGATTGCAACCAAAGTTGCAAACAATAAACACATGTTTCACAACTTTCACACAATCAGGTACACCAGTACCATTAAGCATATTCTCAACCTGCATAAACTCACAAGAGCAAAAGCAGATTCTCAACCTGCATAAACTCACAAGAGCAAAGCAGATTCTCAAACTGCACAAAGTCACAAGACCAACCTGTTAGGTACAAAGGCTCTAGATATAAATGAGCCTCACCACAAAAGACGATCACATTATGCTAAGTGAAACACAAAGCAACAATCTCAATCACCGAAACAAGCAACAATCTCAATCACCAAACAAAGCAACAATCTCAATCACCAAACAAAACAACAATCTGAATCACCAAACAAAGCAGATATCCAACAAGTAAGATATCCAACAAGTAACCAAAACTAGAGAGGCTTGGGTTATAGTCACGGGGTCTACATTTTAGTGGAACAAGGGTGAAACACAAGGGTTGGGTTTATATTCACAAGGGTGAAACACAAGCTGCCAAGTGAAACACATGGCTGCCGTATGTCTCAATCGCCATTTTACACAGAACAGGTATCATCAATTTACACATTAAATATAAGAGATAACATGCTCAGATTATACATATATGGCTGCAACATCAAAGGTTGCAAAATATTATTATTATTATTTTTTTTTTTGCCTTCCATTTGGAAATGCCAAGCCTTGTTATTTGTATATAATAATTTGTACGTGTATGAATAACATTGCTTGAATCTGATGAAAATAACCATCATACGAAATTTGGGTCTGGAATACTGTTCATCTGGGCTAAGCAACGGGTTTGACCCGACCCGAACTGACCAAAGCCGGACCCGAAAACCAGTTAAGGGTAAAACATGAACCAAGTAAAACCTAGTAAAACCGAAACCGAACCAATAAAGTTCTGTTTGGGTAGGGTCAGTTTAGCTAGTTCGAACCGAATAGGTGTGTTTTAACCCGACCCGAAACGAACCGAGTAAAACTGAAATGTTATATATTAGTAGTAAACTTAAACATAGATTAGGGACTTAAGTGTACTTTTGTAATTAGATTAGGTGTTAGACATAAACTAGGATTAAGTAGCTTGAAGTGCAAGGCAAGCTAGGTTTCTACCTCCTCATCTCTATAAATAGAGATGAGGGGATGCTAGTTATTCATTCTTCTTCCTCAATTGTAAAAGCTTTATTGGTTTTAATAAAGGGTTCGCTGAGGGTATAACGTGTGCATATTCGGTCGGTTCTTTGTAGTTTCTCGTGTTTGCTACTTGTATTCGATACAACTCGCGATCTAGCGTTCCGCGATCGAACTTCGAGTTTGTTGTCGAGGTATTTTCCAACAAGTGGTATCAAGAGCCACGGTTATTGTGGTCATCGAAGTTCGAGTGCTAGTTCGTGGTTTCGAGGTTAGAGCAAAGAAAACGATTTCGTGTTTCGAATCGTTTTATTTTTTGGAGTAGCAGGTTTAAACGAGGAAGACTAAAACACGTTACATATATATACTACAAAGGTTGTCAAAGGGCACTTTCGTAAATAAAAGGTCTTGTTGGTTTTAAGTTATTAAAAGTTTAAAACTAATTGGTTTGTCGTTACTGATTTCTTTTAGTAACGATTATATCTTTTTTTCCCCGAAAGTGGTGTTTCTTTGTCATAAGGGTTTCTTGTTGTGGATTTTTTTCTTCTTCTTGTGGTTCAAGTTTCGATCGTGGTTAGCTTGGGGTTCAAGTTTACGGTCGGGTTTGCTTGTTCGAAATCGAGGGTTTAGGATTATTTTAATTAATTCGATTTGCAAGAAGGGTTTATAGCAACAAGGGAAAATATTGCACACGGCTTGTGAGGCTTGTCAGTAAAGTTGGTTAAGAAACAAATTGACAAGGTTTTTAGCAAGGTATAAGAAGAATGGCTAGTTCTATAACTAGGTTTGACATCGAAAAATTTGATGGGAAGAATGACTTCGGGTTATGGCAAATAAAGATGCGTGCTTTAATGGTACAGCTGGGATGTGATGCTGCATTAGAGACATTACCCGCGGACATGGAAGCAGGTGAAAAGGCTGCTTTGATGAAGAAGGCATACAGTACCTTGATTCTATGCTTGGGAGACCGGGTTTTACGGGAAGTTACCAAGGAAACATCTACTGCAGAAATTTGGACGAAGTTGACTAGTCTTTATATGACTAAGTCCTTAGCAAATAGACTGTATCTGAAGAAGAAATTGTACACGTACTATATGAGTCCAGGTACGAAACTGGGTGATCATATAGATGAGTTTAATAAGTTGATACTTGATTTGGCGAATATTAATATCGAGATTGAGGATGAAGATCAGGCACTTATGTTACTTACGTCGTTGCCATCGTCTTATGAAAACTTTGTGGAGACATTGTTGTATGGGAGGGAATCCTTGACAATGGAGGATGTTCTGGCGACTCTGAATTCAAGGGAGTTGAAGAAAAGAACTGAAGGCACAAAGGAAGAAACTGGTGACGGGTTATACGTAAGGGGAGGGTCAGATCATTCAAGGAAAGCTCATTCTGGTGGAAGTTCGCGGTTTAAATCAAGGGGTGGAACTGGTAAACTCAAGTGCTTCATATGTCATTTAGAGGGTCATCTGAAGAGAGACTGTCCAAGGAAGAAGTTAAGTGGGTTCGTCCGGAAGGGTAAGCATGATCAGGATTCTGATTCTTTTGGTGACGACGGTAGCGCCTACTTTGGAGAAGCCTTGTTGGTAGTCGGGAATGATGAGATGACTAAATTGGTAGTGGATTCAGGTGGGTCTTATCATATGACACCTAGGAGGGATTTCTTGTATGACTTCAAGGATTTTGATGGTGGTCCGGTTCAATTAGGTGATAACAGGACATGCACTATCAAAGGGACAGGAAAAGTGAAGATACAGTTGCATGATGGTTTAAGCTTTATACTGGAAGATGTCAGGTATGTTCCAGGGTTAAGAAGAAGCTTGATTTCATTGGGTACTCTTGAAAAAGAGGTTTATACTGTGAAGATGCAGATGGGTAGAATCAAGGTGATCAAAGGTTGTCGGGTTATGATGACCGGGATTAGGAAAGAGAACTGTGTGTATACTCTTGAAGCAAAAGTGACGACTTTTGGTGTACAAAAGCATGGAGGTTCAAAACAAGTTGGATTCAATCAACTTGGTCATAAGCAAGTTGGGTTCAAACAACTTGGTCATAAACAAGTTGGGTTCAAACAACTTGGTCCTGGTGTTAAAACAGGAGTCCATGGAGTACATGTTGATGAACGTGTTTGGTTTGAGGTGGAACTGCAGGGAGCTCAAGGGAATCGTGAAGCTGAGGTTGTTCAGGATAGTAACGATGATGCTGCAGTGGCTCAAAGAAAGTTGGAGGACAAACAACTTGAAGAAAAGACGAACACGGACTGCTTGGTAAATGAGCAGGAAAAAGGTACACCTTGGAATAAAGGTGGGGGCAGACATTACGGTAACCGGAGTACTTGGTCAAGAGGGTGCAGAGGGTAATGTTGCTGAAAAGAAGAAAGTGAAGGAGTCTACGGAAGCTAATCTTGGAAAATTACTGAAGTACAATGCCTGGTCGACAAGGTGGTCCCTGGTCCGAGGTTCCAGCACGAGGAAAAGATGCTGAGTATCGGTTATGTTTAAGTGTTACTCCTAAGGTGGAAATTGTTATATATTAGTAGTAAATTTAAACATAGATTAGGGACTTAAGTGTACTTTTGTAATTAGATTAGGTGTTAGACATAAACTAGGATTAAGTAGCTTGTTCAAGGCAAGCTAGGTTTCCACCTCCTCATCTCTATAAATAGAGATGAGGGGGATGCTAGTTATTCATTCTTCTTCCTCAATTGTAAAAGCTTCATTAGGTTTTTAATAAAGGGTTCGTTGAGGGTATAACGCACTACAAGATAAATGCCATTTAGTGACTGAACAGAAGTGTCAGAAAAAGCCTAAAATCAGTCACTAAAGGCATTTTGGTCTTCTCCCACTGAAAGTAAAAGAGACACTAACGGAACCATCACTAAAAGTCTTTTTTGACGCTTAATATCAGTCAGAAAAGGTCTCATAGATTTAATGTCTGATATTATGTGTCACTATAGGTTCTGAAAGAAAAACTTAAAATAATTCGTTACTGACACAATTCTTTAGTCACTAAAAGTCTCTGAACAATCATTTCCCATATCTACTGCATTTTATAAACTGCATACGGTATAAAACATAAATTTTTACGAAAATCACATAAACGAAACCACGAAGTAACTTTATTGCCTAAAACAAGTCGAAACAACTCAAATTCATCTATTTCCAAAATGTACATGTTTGCATATGAATCAAATGGTTCTCACATGTTAAACTATGCACAAAGTGTTCAGAATCTTATATGACCAACATCAAACAAGAATAACAAAGAATAAAAAATCCTAGATAAATGCTCTAAAAGAACTCCATCAAACAGCTGCACATCAGCACATCTACAAAAGAAGATACTACGTACAACAAGAGCAAAAACATGATGTCATAAACAAATGCGACTATGGTTAAAGCTTAGTTATACAAATATAAAATAAACTTGAAAAGGGTTGACAAACCTTGTCTTAAAGGAAAAGATTTCTAGACATCTGTAATCATCCTCGAATTCCTGCAATAAACATTCAACATGTCTAAACCTTCTCGACACATCTTTATAAATATTTAGAAACAAAAATTGAAAAGGGTTGAGAAACCTTGTCTTAAAGGAAAAGCTTCATCACCAAATACACCATAGTTGGTTAACCACTCAAGTTCTCCAAATTCAAGCTGCTCTTTTTGCACACCAAAAGGATACGTTTAGAGGCAGATTATTTATTTTATTTACTTACAAATTAGTCCATTGTGGAGCACTTTAACAGTTCAAACAATTACTTTAATGTATATGAAGTGCTAATTGTTTTATTAGGTAAGAACAGACAAGTAATATACCTTATCAGAGGATTCAAAATCTGAAAACTGTAGGAGGTCATCAACAGCCCATTGTGGTGAATTGTATCTAGATATTTGGTGCGTTGGTGTTTTCACGGGAACAACCTGTGGCACAGCTGCCACATTCTTAGTGGACGGTGGAGGTGGCTCTTGTTGGTTCTTTTCTGGCTCTTGGGTGGAACTAGAACTAAGAGCCACACGGATCCTAGTGGCTAAGAAACGTTGGTGGTTGGCAGCAAGGCTACCTGCTGAATGAATTGGTTCATCACAGTCATGACAGAAGAGTGCTCTGTCCTCTATACAGAAGATCAATGCCGTTTTCTCCTGCAAGAGTAAGTTAATTATCGCTCAGTTAATTACCAATAGAAAAAGGGCGCAGATGTCCTAAAAAGTAGGTACCTCGAGATAGTGGGAGAGAAGGATGAGAGTCTTGAATTGTTCATCCATTTGCTGTGCAGAGTAATTGAAATTATAACTAATTTGGTAGAAATAAAAAAGTAAGTAAGAAAGAAAGAGATAATACTTACGACTCTTTCGGGAATCAAAAAGAGACATAAGCTAAAATCCGGGGCAGGCATTGCCATGAGAGCCTGGAAACAATTTATTCATTCAATATTAATTGATTTATACAATAAAAGTATGTATGTATCTATTCTAATGATAATAGATAGAAAGAAAGGTTACTTGGTTCAAAATGCGGGCAACAATCTTAGTGCTCATCCTCTCAGGCTCAAACTATTGAATTAATTAAACCAATAATCAGTTAACTATTAAATTAATGTTAAAGAGGAAGTAATTAGAAATAAGAATACCAACCTGATAGAGGCAAATCAGACAAAGGTTTGCATCTAAGCTGTAGCTCTCTGATGAAACCTGTTTAATCATCTAAGCTGCACTCACACTACTTCCATTTTTAAGTGTACGACTTATACAGTACAATCCTCCACGTGATGGTGCAACACCAGTCTTTTGTGTCTGCAATATCATAAACCAATTTTTTAATGGATAAAATCATATATCAAAACAAATGTGAGATGTCAGTGGGCACAAACTCCTACATGACTCAGGCATAGTTGGGTACAGAGGGATGTCAGTAGTCCAATATTGAGTGATAAACTAGTGACCACTTAATTGTTCAAACTATTGGATGGATACACCAAACTGACACGTTACCCGCCCTGCTACATACTTATGTTTCATCTTCGCTATGGTTAAAAAGCGATCATATATCAAAACAAATGTGAGATGTCTAAGTGATAGCCAAGTAAGAATATTAAACAAACATATCCCGCAAAAAGGGTATGAAACATCCCCCCAATACATACGCATATATCACAAAATCAGTAAACGCATCACAATATAGATATACCTTCATTTCATACTACCAGCCCCACCTTTCCATCGCTTCAGTTTCAGAAACCGCCTCCCCAATAAAACAACATTCTCTTTCCACCTTCTGCTTCTTACTCGATTTCACTTCTCCCCGATATTCTAACTCAAGCACTCTCCCCTCCTCCAAACACATAATATCCGATCCTAACTTTTCACAACTCTCATTACCGCGCTCAACATTACCCGAACCCAACAATGACACTCTAGCCTTCCTTTTCTCACTCGCCACTTTTACAATATAGCTAAAATGCAATTCATGTACAACTTAAGTTTTATCGTTTCACAAATGAACCATAGCAATATAGCGAAAATGCATTATGCTTGATCCAAATTCAAAGCGAACTATAAATCCTTCAATTACAACAGATGTCCTATGGAAAGAGATGATATGTTCACCTATCAAACTATTAACAGCTTCAAATCACATATCATAAATTGCTCTTGATCAATTTACATAATAATCTCTAATTTCCACATATTTGCGTCCATAATCAGAACAGACACATAGCTAATCACTAAACAAATCAACGCATTACTTGATCAAACTAAGGTCACATCTTAATCTTACAAAAATTAAGCATATAAACATCAAACCTAGAGGTGGCAATTACAACCCATTTAAAGAAAAATGGGTTGTTATGGGTCAAAAATAACAACTTATGGGTTGGATTAGGTTACCCCTTTGGCAAAGAAATGGGTCAAATGGGTCAACAATTGGACTTATGTGAATCAACAAATGGGTCGAATGGGTCAACAAATGGGTCGAATGGGTCACTTAAAGGGACGAATGATAACTCGACCACCACTAGGTGTCTTTTTTATATTTTAATAAGTTTTGGTCCGTTTTTATGTTTTCGTCCGATTTTTTACATTTTCATCCGTTTTTTACGTTTCCGTCTGTTTTTCACGCTTTCCTCCGTTTTTTCACGTTTTCGGCAGATTTTTTACGTTTTTGTCCGTTTTATTACGTCTTCGTCCGGTTTTTTTCGTTTTCGTCCGTTTTTCACGTTTCGTCCGTTTTTTTACGTTTTCATCCGTCTTTTTACGTTTTCGTCCATTTTTTCACGTTTTCGTCTATTTTTTCGCGTTTTCGTCCGTTTTTTTGCGTTTTCATCTGTTTTTCCACGTTTTCGTCCGTTTTCGTCCGATTTTTCACGTTTTCGCCGTTTTTTACGTTTTCGTCCGATTTTTCACGTTTTCGTCTGTTTTTTTACGTTTTCATCCCGTTTTTTTACGTTTTTGTCTGTTTTTTACATTTTCATCAGTTTTTTACGTTTTCGTCTGATTTTTCACGTTTTCGTCAGTTTTTTACGTTTTCGTCGGTATTTTATGTTTTCGTCCGTTTTTTCAAGTTTTCGACCGTTTTTTCTTGTTTTCATCAGTTTTTAAGGTTTTCGTCCTTTTTTTACGTTTTCGTCAGTTTTTTTATGTTTTCGCCCGTTTTTTCAAGTTTTCGACCGTTTTTCCATGTTTTCGTCAGTTTTTATCATTTTTGACCGTTTTTTTCATGCTTTCGTTCGTTTTTTACGTTTTCGTCCCTTTTTCACGTTTTCGTCAGATTTTTTACGTTTTCGTCCGTTTTTTCACATTTTCGTTCGTTTTTTACGTTTTCGTCCGTTTTTCACGTTTTCGTCAGTTTTTTACATTTTTGATTGTTTTTTCACGTTTTCGACTGTTTTTTTTCACGTTTTCGTTCATTTTTTACGTATTCGTCCGTTTTTTACGTTTTCGTCTATTTTTTCACGTTTTCGTCCGTTTTTTCACGTTTTCGTCTGTTTTTTTTACGTTTTCGTATGATTTTTTACGTTCTGTCTGTTTTTTATGTTTTCGTCTGTTTTTTTACGTTTTCGTTTATTTTTTCACGTTTTCGTCTGTCTTTTACATTTTCATTAGAGTTTTTATGTTTTTGTTTGTTTTTTAACGTTTTCATTCGTTTTTTACGTTTTCGGCTGTTTTTTTATGTTTTCTTCCGTTTTGTTATGTTTTCGTCTGTTCTTTCATGAAAACATAAAAAAATAGACAAAAACGGATGAAAACGTAAAAAAATAGAGGAAAACATAAAAAATCTGAGGAAAACGTAAAAAGAGAGACGAAAACGTAAACAATCTGACGAAAACGTGAAAAAACGAATGAAAACGTAAAAAATCTAACGAAAACGTGAAAAAAAGGATGAAAACGTAAAAAAAAACGAACGAAAACGTAAAAAAACGAACGAAAACGTAAAAAAACGGATGAAAACGTAAAAAATCAGACGAAAACGTAAACAATCTGACGAAAACGTGAAAAAATGAACGAAAGCGTAAAAAATCTAACGAAAACGTTAAAAAACAGACGAAAACGTAAACAAACTGACGAAAACGTGAAAAATCGCTCGAAAACGTGAAAAGATAGACAAAAACGTAAAAAGAAGGACGAAATCGTGAAAAAATGGACGAAAACGAGAAAAAACGGACGAAAACGAAAAAAAACTGACGAAAGAGTAAAAAAGCTGATGAAAACGTGAAAAAACGGACAAAAATGTAAAAAATTTGACGAAAACGTGAAAAATCGGACGAAAACATGAAAAAACGGACGAAAACGTTAAAAAAAACTGACGAAAACGTGAAAGAACGGACGAAAACGTGAAAAATCTGACGAAAACGTAAAAAAACTGACGAAAACGTGAAAGAACGGACGAAAACGTGAAAAATCTGACGAAAACGTGAAAAAACAGACGAAAACGTTAAAGAACTGACGAATACGTAAAAAATTTAACGAAAACGTGGAAAAACGGACGAAAACATAAAAAATCTTACGAAAATGTGAAAAAACGGACGAAAACGTAAAAAATATGACGAAAATGTGAAAAATCTGACGAAAACGTGAAAAAACGGACGAAAACGTAAAAAATCTGACGAAAACGTGAAAAAACGGACGAAAACGTGAAAAAACGAACGAAAACGTGATAAAACAGACGAAAACGTAAAAAAACGGACGAAAGCGTGAAAAGTCGGGCGAAAACGTGAAAAAACGGATGAAAACGTAAAAAAACGGACAAAAACGTAAAAAGAACTGACGAAAACGTAAAAAATCAAACGAAAACGTAAAAAATCGGACGAAAACTCAAAAAAACGGACAAAAACGTAAAAAGAACTGACGAAAACGTAAAAAATCAAACGAAAACGTAAAAAATCGGACGAAAACTCAAAAAAAGGACGAAAACATAAAAAATCTAACGAAAACGTAAAAAATCTTACGAAAACGTAAAAAATCTGACGAAAACGTGAAAAACCGGACGAAAACGTAAAAAAACTGACGAAAACGTAAAAAGACGGACGAAAACGTATTAAATCGGATGAAAACACTATAATTTAGTGGGTCGACCCTGTTGGCCTCCACGTCGGATCTTTATTGGTCTAACAACAAATCACAATATACCAAAATATAACACGATTTGCTTTGAAATGTTTTGTATTAATCAAAGTGAATAATATGTCATCAAGTTATAAGTTTTACAGATTCTAATCTATTTATAAATAATGAAAAGGTGTGTTGTGAAGCGTCGTGTTGGTTCCTTTTGTGTTGGTTCGATCCAACAGATGTGATGCTTCAGAAATAACTGTCATTTGACAGTTATTTAGAAAGTTGACTTTTTATAAAGGTTGACTTTGACCTCCGGGTTTGACCCTCTAAATGGGTTGGATTCGGGTAAGATGGGGTAAGATTGTGATTAACCCAACATTCTCCCCCTTAATCGCAATCTTCATCTCCTAGATCTTTAAGTCTTCCTTGATTCATCTTCTGGTTAAATCCACCATTTGAGCTACTACTGATTTAATTTGTTGTAGTGCTTGTGATCATCCTTATATCCAGGTAGATCGTATTCTTCAGGTTATTTCCACCTTCATTGTTG
>LBNU01003370.1:148809-175641 GCA_014162995.1 Artemisia annua
GTCTGGTAGAGTAGACTTGATATTCTTTCACACGGAAGTCTAGCGCATCATCGACCATTTCCAACGTCCCGTCACTGTACTTGTGCAATTCATCACTACGCATAACCACTTGAATGTTATACTTGTCTCTGTAAACCACAGCACTTGGAGAATCAATCACAGTGAAGTCTGTTACCGGTTCCAAGCTACCAATCTCCCACTATATTGTTTCGGAATCGAAAAGAGAAAAATAAGGTTTTCCTTATGATTTAACCTCTGTTCCTTTGTTAATTCGAAGGGATTAAGGGAAAAATGAATCGGTTTTCCTTTTTTTTGCAAGTTTAATGATACCACTTTCTAGATGCCGGTAAATTAATTTTTACGAGGCGACTAGTAATGTTTGTGTATCAATTTGAATCACAAAATGATTTATGGTTTTGAGTTTATGATTGTGGTTCGAAGAGAAAAAAAATGCAGAAAGGAAAAAAATTTTTTACCGATTGTTTCTTGGTTCCTTTTCGTTTCTGGGCAGAAAAAAAATATTGGTATATGATGATTTGGTTAGGATAATCCAAACTCGCTCTGATACCAATTGTTGGCCTCCACGTCGGATCTTTATTGGTCTAACAACAAATCACAATATACCAAAATATAACACGATTTGCTTTGAAATGTTTTGTATTAATCAAAGTGAATAATATGTCATCAAGTTATAAGTTTTACAGATTCTAATCTATTNGAATCCTATCTATATATAGAGTATGAAAAGATGCAAGTGAAAGGGTGTGTTGGTTCGAATGAACCATTGTGTCTGTTTGGGTGTAACTGCCGTTTGGCAGTTATACTTAATGGTTGACTTTTGTCTTTTGTTGACTTTGACTTCGGGTTTGACTTTCCATATGGGTTGGATTCGGGTAGATTGAGATTAACCCAATAGCGAACATCTCCGGTACAAATTTCTAAAGACAAAAGAAGCTCCTTTATTCGCATCTCCATGCCTACTAACTTTCTATCAACACTCGAACTAACGGAACTTAGCTTTTTAGAAATATCGGCAACGACTTCTTCGATCAGTTTAGATTCATTCCTATAAAACATTAAAGAAGATTTCATTAGCTTGCTTACATCCCGCATGCATAAATGATTGATTTTAGATTTCAGATCTAGGAATATAATCACATTTCATAAACTCAGACTATAAAACATGAGATCCAATTAACAAGACTCAAATAAAGAGATATTAATCAGCAATTACGTACCCATTAGCAGCCGTCTTCAACTCCCACCCAGCTAGATTGGCTGCTTCTTTCAAAGCCTCTCTCCATTTCTTAGCAGCAGCAGCCTCTTTATTTTCATGTTCTTTAAAAGCTTCTCCAAATGCATGACTTTGTTTGCGTACCTCGGTGGGTTCCACATCATAGAAGACAGGAAAAGCAGTCTGCTCTGGATTCGACTGACGCTCCATAATCTTTGCAAGTTCATCTAAGCACCAAGATGAAGATGCATATCTCTTTGAGAAAACAATGATGAAGAATCTTGACTCTTCAATAGATTTCATGAGTTGGTTTTTGATCGTTTCACCTTTCTCAATTTTCTTATCATCCATGTAAGTTACAAACCCTTTTTGCTTAAGAGCATTATAGAGATGGCCAACAAAGGTGTTTCGAGTGTCTTCACCTCTAAAACTTATAAAAACATCATACTTGAACCTCTTTTGAACGGATGAAGTTGAAGTTGACGCCATTAACGAATGTGGCTAGGGTTCAAAACTTCTTCAAGAATCAAGTGTATATGTGAAAAAGACAATGTATGGTAACGGGAAATCAGATGTGTTTGTGTGGGAATTTCGGGGAATGAGATGCAGACACAAAAGCCACTGAATTATTGGTCAATGAAAAAGAATCAGATGTGTTTGTGTCGGTAGAGGTAGGTAAGATATATGGTTTTATTTACTGTGACAAAAGTGAATTTATCATTGAAGCTTCAACAATCAACATTGTTGACAAAGATGCAAAACCCAATTACTACTATAAATTAAGTAAAAGACTGTGTTAATTTAAAGATGAACTCACCTCAAACACCATGTTTTATCATACTTTAAAATAATATATAATTTCGATTTCCCTTCATGGATACAAATTTTAGCTAGCAAAATTTGCATGTCATCATATCAAATTATCAATGGTATAGAAATCTGATGGAGATTCCTATATTTTTAATATCATAGATCTTCTAGTGAACCTAGCATCATATAGGAGGGTGTTTAATTTTCTCTTAGTGGGAAGAATTGTGGAAATCTTATTCTCTTTTTAATTGGGAAACTCATTAAAGCTTCACTTCCTCTAAAAAGACTTTTATATTTAACCACCTAATTTAGTAAATACCTCAGATATATCAAACACATTTGTACTTAGTGATTCGAGCCCACAGTGACATCCAATTGGGCAGTATGCAAGCGTCGAACCTTTCTCCTTAGGGGATAAACCCCACTCCTGCTTCTATTTTTCGGGCCCCTGAAGGTCCATGGTGAGACTCGAACTTTAGACCTCTCCAAAGATACCTCCCCAAGGTTACCTTGGTGGCCAACTGAGCTAGCCCAGTTGGTTAAACGTATTAACTCTTCTATTTGTATCTTATGAGAATATATTTTTGCACTACTTTTATGCTACGCGTTAACAATCTAAACTCTAAAGAGTATGCATGCCATATATTTCTTCCTAAATCTCGCACGTAAAATAAGATATTGTTCATCGAAGTTCTAATCACAAATCTTGAAACTGTATTCTGAAATCAACAATTTGGTAACGGGCAAAAATATGAAAAACTTACTTTATATTTGAATTTGATTTTACCTTGAACTACATCTTCAATTTGAGGAATATTTCATAAACCCTTTTGTGAATAACAAGGAGCCGGTGATCGCACGTTGTGGCGGGATCCGTAAAGGTTACATGGTTTTTAAAGACTACGTCAATGACTTTTCAAAATATGTCCTATTTTATATAGGCTGTTTGACTTTTACATATTATTCGCTTAACCTCTTTGAGAATTGACTGTTTCGATAGGAATGTTGGTATCAAATTAATGAATTATCACATTTAATTAGCTATTTTATGAATCTAACTACATATTCACCTGTTTGAACAGATTTCCCAATTTCTTAAAAAAATTTGTAAATGTTATTTATGGGTTTTGCAACTTTCCTGTTTAATTTATTGGCGATACCAACAAAACACTTTATGTTGAGAATAAGGTCGTATTAGCTTATTCTGAATCTGATAAAGCACTTATTATTGATTGTTTATCTTGCAGTATTGAAGTGTTTGTGTTTAGCATTGTGGAGATTTAAGAAGGGCTTAAACTGAAAATAAGAGAAACCTGATTTATACTTTGGAAGCCAATTAGCAAGTTAGTAAAAGATGGAGGTGCAAAGCTGTCAAGATTAAAGTTGAGTCTGTGATGCTAGTATTTAAAGAAAAGAGACAAAGTGGGCCTCATAATTCTAACTCTCTCATTCTCTCTCTAAGCTCTCTGCTCTCTTGTTCTTGTAAACCCTAAATCGTGTGTTTGATTCTCTTGATCAAAACACTTGTTTCTGTTGTTGTTAATACTGGATTGAGATCAAGTATATGGTGTTTCTTGTTGATTAACTGTTTGAGAACAGTTTCTGGTGATTGTTATATTTGATTGAGATTAATAAAAAGTGTTTTGTAATCAATAGAATCAGTTTTTCTACACTTTATTGATAACAACTACATTCAAAACATGACATTTCTCTAATGTTTTGCAGTTATATGCTTATACATGCACACGTACTCTACTAACAACAATATAGTAATAAAAACTACTAGTACAATACTGTTGAGAGTTGTGAATATGTGATGCACGCTCTCATATCCCTAAGCGAAGTTAAAGTTTTAGGAAGACCTACATCTTTATTATCGTGTGTATATGTGTACAAATATTATATATTTTTTTTGTATATATGCTACCAAAGGACACAAAAGTTAGTAAAGATAGTCAACATTGTTACAAAATTTGTTGTCATAAGTCAAATCCCAGATAACATAGATGTCTCTCTCACGCGAAACCAAGCACAGACATATGTTATGAAAAGTGATTTGCACACTCTTCTTATTTATTTGCACACTCCATTCTACACTATAAAGATTAAAGAGTTGTACATTTGTTGTATGATGCTTTTTCAGTTTGTAAATTGAAGTGTGCATATAAAAAAAAGGTAGTGTGCCAATCAACATGGAAGGTGATTTGCACACTCGTTCACATATACACTTACTTTGCAGTAGATTAGTATTCCTTTTATCTTTGGGTAGGGGTGTGACCAATATTCTACTTACCTTATGCTCTGCTTCAGTGAAATTGAGTATTGTAGTTGTTAAAAAAAACATGTATGGCTTTTGAAACTTCTCATTTAACTAATTAGTTTTATATTTAACATTGTTTACGTTCCAAATAATTTCATATACAGATCAGTTTGTTCACTTTAGGTCATGTATAATGGGGTTCGTTATTCACTTAATCACAAACGACTTATTAACCCCATGTAGCACTTCTGACAACTCACAATCAGCATCTTCCAACTCACCTTCCCACTCCAACCCCTGATCATCATACCCTGCTTCAAATTCCAAAGAGTACATCTGACTAGGACACTATGACCGGGTGAATACTTTTGATCATAATAGAAACAAAGGTTCTTGGCTCTTTTTTCTTCTAACTCCTTTTGTGTTAACTGTTTCCTAATAGGTGCAAGGCTAGTTGTGGGTCTGAATCTCCAATTTGAGTTATGTGTGGGCAAATTGGTTGGTTTAGGACTGTTTGGGTAAGCAAAATTAGACTGAATAAACCTTGGATTTGGTAACACAGGCATCCTATTCCTACTTTTCATGGCATTTAGATTGGCTTATTTCAACTTAGCCAACCCATACAATTCATCCAATGTCTTTGGTTTAAACACTTTTAGAGCCAATTCAATTTCACTTTGCAAACCAACAAAAAAAGAAACTCATACTTTGTTCCTCAGTCAAATTCTACTCTACACAACAGTTTATCCTACTCAACAATGTATTCTTAAACATACTTAACATGTTTTATCTTTTTGATCTCAGCCAATGGATCATCATAGGCTAAACCAAATCTTTGCAAAATAGCCTTCTTATATACTTCCTAATCCACATTTTCACCGATGATTCTCACAAACTGTCTATGCCACATTAATGATATGTCATGCAAGTGAATTGGAACAAGATTTACCTTACCATCATCTGGTATGTTGTCCACTTTGAAAAATTGTTCACATCTGAATAGCCAACCTTTGACATCCTCACCACCAAACTTGGGAAACTCAATTCTTGAAACCCTACTATACTGCATCTGTTGGCTACCATTATGACCAGTTGACCACCATTACCACAATTTTGACCACCCAAACTGGTATTCCTTTAACTTGATCCTTCACCGTTGTTGATCCTATTCTCTAGTGTTCTAATGCTTTCCCCCATATGTGTCATGGTTCTTAGGAGATTCTCTAACTGACTTTCGATTGAAACATGCCATTCTTGATTACTATTCCCACTTTCAATGGATCTTGTGTTCACCATGACTCCAAGAATAATCACAACAGAATCTAACAGACAACTGTAACAAACTACAACTGACAGTCAAGTACTTGTACTAACTAATCAAGAACCACTAAAACAACACACTATATTGATTCCTATCAACAACTTAAAAACAATACACTATATTAACTTTAAAAAAATACACCATTTGGTAGTTCAAAAACACGAATTTGCATCAAAGGTTGGACCAAAATCACAATTTCACAAGTATAATAATTTGTCGCTATACACCGTCGCTTTACGAATATATTTTTATCCATATTTGTTGCTTGAAAATAGAATTCTATTTCTTATGATAAAAACAAATTATTTAGGTTTGTCTTTAAAGAATTATTAGTCATAAAAAGTGATATTTGTTGCTCGAAAATATAATTCTTGTTCTTATGATAAAATAAATTATTTAGGTTTGTCTTTAAAGAATTATTAGTCATAAAAAGTGATATTTGTTGCTCGAAAATAGAATTCTTGTTCTTATGATAAAACAAATTATTTAGGTTAATTATTGGTCATAAAAAGTGACACTCTATGTACACGTATACATACATTCAATAAGTATACGTGTCCAATAAATATCATTTTACGATATTGTTTATTACTCGTATTCTTAAAGTCTATTGTTTTTGGGACTTCCACCGATGTGGGACTTTTACAAAAGAAGAAATAATTTATATTTTTCATGGCAGATAGTTAACATGATGGCATATATAATTTAGTGATTTAGTTACATTTTCCTGGTTGATAATATTTATTTTGTGTTGGTTATAGAGCTTAAAGTCAAATTAAGATTGGTCCTTATAAAACGCATTGGTTATGAAACAACACTACACATGATTGCCACTTCAACTATTCTATCAAATTACTACGTCGGATCTTTGACAACTTCATTTGACACCAATATATATATATTAGTTGCGAGTTTAAGTTGTTTATCTCAGTATCATGCATATTTTGTTTATCAGTAACTAGGATAAGATATACAAAGAATTTATTCTAAAGCCTTTTGCCTTTATAGAGAAGGAAATGTAGGTTGTCTTGGCAGAACCCCCAATGGATGGGTTATGGGTTGCTAGTGAAGCCACGCACCATTCCTGTCCTAACCATTGTGGATGCTGGTTGAATGGTTTTAATGGGAAGGTGATGTGAAAATGTAGCTAAATGGTAGGCGCATTTTATTGGTGAATTATGAGTCAAGCTGCCATGGTTCATGTTATAGTGCAACTTTGACTCTTCGGGTATAAATCGATGTTGACAGAGATGTGAGATAGTGCTGTTCGATATCGGTTGGCAGGCTTCTTTGTGGTCTGATATTGGACAAGATAGCAAGATTTGTTTGTTCTATTATTATAGGTATGTATGTTGATGTAGTGTAACTGAATGGGTATTGTCTATCTCAGTTAAGTGAATATTTGTATTTTGTTGTTGATATTAATACAATTCATCATTTTGCACCCAAAAAATAAAATAAAAAGAAAAATAAAAAAAATTACGTGTATTATTAGTTTGTATATTCATATCTGTTGTGTGAAATATTCTCATGAACTCCAGGTTAACGTTTTATTTTATTAGGAGCTTCATCATATAGTACCTCTACTAATAATGTAACTTTGCTTTTTTTAAGGTGGCTTTTATAGAGCTACAATTGGTTCTACGCTTACATGCATGTTGTATCAAGTTGGTTTCTTCGGCAAGTTTGCTCACATTTTTATAAAGTCAACATCATTTTTGTTGCGTTGAGAGCGTTGCGTACTACTAGTATTTGTTCAAGCTCATTGGACTGAAGTGAACCTTATTTGTTATCATAGTCGACTAATAAGGGTTTTGAAGCTATATGTCTCAATTCATGTTGGAACATTTGGAGATTTTGGAACACTAACATATTTCAAAATGGTCACCCACTGAAGGATGAAATACTTGATTCGATAACAGAAATGTCATTTTTATTGATTTGTAATCGTAGTAGAAAATTTGGTTTAATCGGACAAAATGGCTTATAGAACCTATTTAATGGGAGTATTTGTTTTCTAGCCTCTAGCTAGTGTGTTTTCTTTTTATACCGAAGTTAGCCATTTCAGGGAAAAAAAAAAAAAAAAAAAAAAAAAAAAAAAATTGGAGTGACTTCAACCATTATGACTTTCAAGTGAACATTTCATGTTTTGTTTCACATCTGACGTGATATCTTTTATTGCTCGTGTTTAGCACGGGTCATGAACTAGTTATTTTGAAACAAATAAAAATTAATATGTAGACTTATAATTTGAAAAGTTAGGAGTTAGAAGCAGTAGAACCAAAGAAGTAAACCACTGGTGCCACGCAAGCAAGTCGAATGAATTAGGTAATAGATTAAAACATTACGAACTTTTAGACTTTGAAAGTACTACTAAATTTGAGGTTTAGTTTCGTAACATACAAAAAATCGACAAGTAAGAACTCGAATTATTTAAATTAAGTTTTTAAAAGAAAAACTTGTTAATTTGTTGTATCGGCTGACTCACTAATTAAATCTTAACTCGCTACAATACCAAGTTAAACTTGAAATGAATTTCAAAAAGTGTATAAACTATCAAATACTAATGACCTAATTAAATATTGAAAATTAGCTAATCTAGATTTATATAATAACATGTAATCAAATCAAAGCACTAAGTCAGAAAAAAGCTAAATAATAGTATCATCGTATAAGAGATGCACAAAGGCTGGTTTATGCCAGTTTAAGTCCAATTATAAATTAGTTCAGTTTTTCTAACTAAAAATACGATAAGAATTTTAAAAGTGGCCCGGTCTCACTCCAGTCTTTCTCGTTTGTTTAGTCTTTTTAGGACCGTCAATATAATCCTAAATAGTTTTAAACTAGCTTAGTTCGAGTTTGTTTTTCTCCCGTGCAACTTGTGTTTGTTTTATATATATATTTTTTTATACAACTTCAATAATTTAAAAAAAGAAATATTCTATAAGTTAATTTTTTTACTATAGCTCAATTTTATAATTAGAGCATGTGCACATTTTGTGTAAGTATCTAAGTAATATGGGAAGAATATAGTGTATAAAATAGCTGAACAAATTAAAAGAATGGTTTTAGGCCATGTTCGGTCTTAAAATGGACTAAAACCAATTTTAGTTTAGACTGTTTCGGGTCAGTTTTTAAACAAGTTTTTGGGTTAAAATAGAAGTGATCGAGGACTGACGGGCCATTTTAGGACCTGTCCCCAGTCCTAAACGGGGTAATCTTCATGAATGTATTGCCTATCTTAACTAAGCGAGTTTTGTGTAAAAAAGATGCTAAAGTGTATGTACATATCTGTTGTTCGAAGTTGTTAGGATTAAACAAATTCATTAGTGATTATGTGTTAAACTTTTGAAACTCTAATATTTATAGGCACACATATTTTGAACACATTGTTGTTCGAATTCTTGTTCTTAGGATTAAACAAATCAATTAAGCTTGTCTTTAAAATTCGTTAGTCCTAAAAAAGAATATTAGAGATACACGTACGGAGTACATTTTAACATACGTGTAATACTACTTTTATTTTTAAATTCCATTTCTTTTGGGACTTCTATCGATGTGGGACATTTCAAAATGAAAAACCATGCTAATAAAACTTTTCTAAAAAAAAAGAAGTTTAAATCGGTCTGAAAACCTTGCCTGGTGCACCTATATTAGGTGTCGTCTAACCTTTCTCGGCGGTGATGATCAGCCAGGGATGAGTAGTTTGAGCAGCACGGTCGAGTTGACTAGCAAACTACAGCCGTTGGTTGCAACAAAAACTTTTAAACAGAAAAAAATCAGTGATTGGCTGATGATGTCGTTGATGATTGTCGGAGTAACTGTGACTCGGCATCTTCGGTTGTTTGATGATGTGGGTGTGACGCCATCTTCACGTACCGTTTTGCTGTTGGATTTGAACTTATCTCCACCATCCGATTAGTTTGGATTTTTTACTAACACTAGTGACGATGATAATGATGAACATTTATATGTTACTGAACTTTGTTTATAAAGTTTGACAATGTTACTGTCGGTCGATTTACGAGTAATTGCACCAAGATGTAACCTTACTAACGTATGTTTATCAATTTTTGTATTTACGTCGACTGGAAAAACCAAAAATTAATCATTTTAATGCAATTAATTTGCGTATAATTGTATCGAAATGTAACTATGTAAAATACGGTAAAAACAAACTTAAAAGATACGTTGTATAAAACGACAGGAGGTACGTGATATAGAGATCCTAAGTGACAATCACGTGTTTCTCCAAGAAAATTTTCGTATGTTGGAGAAATGTTAAGACAATGGAAATTTTCGTATGTTAAGTTCAAGGGCTCGAGTTGGACCAGTAGGATGTTAGGTTAATCTTTGACCCGATTCAATAACTAGACGAGTTTCACAAAGTACGCTCAATCCGAAAGACCAAATAGCTCCTAATTATGCTAGGCAAGATTTGTAGACATATTTATTCTATCGAAATACATATCATTGCATTTAGTGATGATTCTTGAAGCATAATCACTTATTAGTGCTTTGTGCTTAAATATTAGCATAGAGTGATAGAGGCAGTAGAATCACAAACCACGAGTGTGCACAAGCAAGTCGAATGGGTAAGGTAATAGATTAAGACATTACGAGTATAACTTTTGAAGTCTGAAATATGATAATTACTCTGAAGTATAACTTCGTAACATACAAAAAATCGACAGGTGAGAACTTGCGGTAAAAAGGTTTGGTTAAGTTTGGGATCTAAAGGCAGATTTGTTGGTGTCATTGTGCAACATAATTCAATGTGGTTTAGCTATATAATTCACACCTTGGCTCCATTAACAATGTTTGTATGTACGCCATTAGGAGTTAGATTTGAATTAACTTTATGAAAAACTAATTTGTGTATGAATTACTAGTACTTGTTAAAATGCTGAAGTGTACAAATTTGTTTTGACAAAAAAAACATGGACAATAATATTACATACAATCAATATATATGTAACTACGATTATCCATGCTTATTATTTAATCGTATATACGAAATTAAATACTCTCATTCTTATACGAGTTCAACCGATGTGGGACATTTTGTAATACACAAAAATACTATAGTTAAGAACGTTCCCATAAATAAAACGCTATAACAACTCGACCGTATAAAAGATACAACTCGACCGTATACAGTTGGCTTATTGCTTATTTATTTTTCGCTTATGTTTCACAACACAAGCTCAGTTTTTATGTCGAGTAAATAGCTTTTGGAGAATTATTTCAGAAAAAAAAAAAAAANAATATTGTGTCGTGGCACCCGTAGGCCCCAAATCCTCACTGCACCTTCCGCTCTAACGTTAAATTCGATTGAAATGAATAATACATGTCACTCAGAAAACTTAAATTCGATTAAAAAGAATACATGTAAGTCAAAAAATATTGAGAGAGTGTACAAGTTGTTGGCTAAGGAACACCACATATGTTACCTTTGTAAGCAATAAAACATACTAGGAGCTAATTTAGCCAACAACATAATCCGAATCTCAATTTAAACATAACATGTACATTGAAATATACAAATGATTCAAATGTTTTTCATTTAACCGATGTGGGATTGGAATTTTGATACAAGCAACTCTTTAACTTGTGTAAGACTTGACCAAACAAACATAATCAATAAACAAGTCCACTTGAATTGCCATACACTTTCAAGTCAAAGCTAGTTTATCGATACAAATAATAGTACTAAAGATGAATCAAATATATTACGGATCAAATTGGAGGAGTGCATATAATGTACACATTTGGTGTCTTGATCTTGAAGGCTTGAGCTCTACATTCATACATCAACGGCACTCAAATCTTTCATGTTCTAAATCGAATATATGCTTTGTTAGCCTCTAATTTATTTAGATCAAAGTTTAAAGTTTACTTATATTAAGACAATACTTAATTATGTATTATGTTCCTTAGTTTTAATTGTTGGGTCGTTTGTAGTTGCTGACATTGGTCAAAGTAGGCACCCATGCAGTTAGTTAATATGGTTAAGGTTTAGTTAATTGGCGGTTAATATGGTTGATAGTTACACACCAAAAGTCACAATGGTTGATGTAACAGCAACTGCCAATATTGTGTCGTGGCACCCGTAGGCCCCAAATCCTCACTGCACCTTCCGCTCTAACGTTAAATTCGATTGAAATGAATAATACATGTCACTCAGAAAACTTAAATTCGATTAAAAAGAATACATGTAAGTCAAAAAATATTGAGAGAGTGTACAAGTTGTTGGCTAAGGAACACCACATATGTTACCTTTGTAAGCAATAAAACATACTAGGAGCTAATTTAGCCAACAACATAATCCGAATCTCAATTTAAACATAACATGTACATTGAAATATACAAATGATTCAAATGTTTTTCATTTAACCGATGTGGGATTGGAATTTTGATACAAGCAACTCTTTAACTTGTGTAAGACTTGACCAAACAAACATAATCAATAAACAAGTCCACTTGAATTGCCATACACTTTCAAGTCAAAGCTAGTTTATCGATACAAATAATAGTACTAAAGATGAATCAAATATATTACGGATCAAATTGGAGGAGTGCATATAATGTACACATTTGGTGTCTTGATCTTGAAGGCTTGAGCTCTACATTCATACATCAACGGCACTCAAATCTTTCATGTTCTAAATCGAATATATGCTTTGTTAGCCTCTAATTTATTTAGATCAAAGTTTAAAGTTTACTTATATTAAGACAATACTTAATTATGTATTATGTTCCTTAGTTTTAATTGTTGGGTCGTTTGTAGTTGCTGACATTGGTCAAAGTAGGCACCCATGCAGTTAGTTAATATGGTTAAGGTTTAGTTAATTGGCGGTTAATATGGTTGATAGTTACACACCAAAAGTCACAATGGTTGATGTAACTGCAACTGCCAATATTGTGTCGTTTAGTACATTATAAATAGATCATTTGCAGTACTTTGTAACAATGATTCACTATCTATTATATCAATTTTTACTGCAGAAACCTTGTTCTTATTTACTCCATGATTGCATACTTACTTATACACTCAATTCACAAACAATGAAACACATAATGAAACAAAGGTTGGTTGGCCAGTTTCCTGTGAAACATGCTTCACTTGTTTCATTCATAAAATCATCATATTACTTGTTAGAGAGTGTGATCTAGTGAGAAGAATTATAGGTGCATCTAATATTTGTGGTTGTGGTTTCTTCTCATTCTTCTCATCTTAATTATATTTTTCATTTGATCCTACCTCTTCAAAGTTTATATTAAAGATATGTATGTATATAGACTGTCAAACGTGATCAGGAATGGTTTTTTGGTCTATAATCCTATTGTTGGTCATAAAAATCGCGGTTCTTAAGACTCTTGCTTTCATATGTTGCATAACTTGTTAGTCAAACTGAACATTTTCTTGTAAACGAGACTACAAGAGTATATGTTTTTGGCTAAATAACTTAGTTGATATAAAGTCGAACTATGTCGTCACTCGCTTGTTGCATGTTCACTGGCTCGTATCACAAGCTAGACTTTGCATGTTCACTGGCTCGTTGCTTGAATAACCTAAGCGCTACCCAAATTATTGCATATATCTTCCAAACTATGTCATCAATTGTCAGGTTTATCTCTAGGTAAGTAATATTGATATCTAGTTCGGGTCATGGTTGAATCCCACCAGAAACATCCGCGGGTTGGTCAGTGAATAATCCATAATACGTTAACTTATAACGATTAACGATTGACCCCAACCATGCATGCTGCATACAGTAGATACTTGGCCCTCCAGAATCTGGTTGTGGTCTCCAATATCTATGGGCTACTCAATTCATATAGATCATGTTCTGAATCGAATCTTGTGCTTCACTTGTTCCATACGTACGTACGTAAATCCATTATTCAGCTTATATAAACTATAAGTTTCATTAAAGATGTGTATATAGACCATTTGAAGTTTTTGGTCAACCATATTGTTTGTGATCGTTATAAGTCAGAGAAAAAACCTGTTTTGAAGACTCTTGGTTCTCAATGCTACATAAATTTTTTTAGACTTAATAAGTAGCTGATTGAGGTCGAGCTCAAATATTAACACACACATACTAGACTACTCGTATACATTACGGTCATACATGTATTTAAACTCATACATAATAAAGTTTAGTAGTCAGACTCAACTTGTTAATTTGTAGTGATTGGAACCTGGTCCAGGCATCGGGTTCATGGTCAAATCCCACCGAAAACATCAATAAGTGGATCAATGACTAGTATTTTACACAACGGCTGTGACTTCGCTATACAATTCATTAGAATGGATGTTGTCGACATTCTTGGTTTAACATTGTTCGTTACTGTCACCGTTTGGTCGCTGGGTTTGTGTTGTCTAATGCTAAAAGAGACTTGTTTGCATTGAAGGAACATCAGATGCAACTAATAACAAATCAATCAAACATGTTAGGCATCTTGAGTTAATGATATATATTGGATCACTTTATATACATTGGTTAGTGATGAGCCCATAATTATTTATTTGAAATGTTTGATTATTATCTTCGAAGATCATCACAAAGCAAACCACAAGTGCCAAATGAGCAACTCGTGGTATATAATAGATTTAAAAACTACCTGAATTTTCTGATAGGATTATATAATTAGCTACCAGTAAAACATTGATTCAGTGTTAAGTTCTAATATGTATGCACTAATTGACTGGTAAAAACTTGTGGCTTAAAAAGGCATGGTTAGAATAGAATACGTAAGCAATTAATTATAATTAATAGGGATTAATTGTTGCCACGTAAGCAATTAATTATAATTAATTAGGGATTAACTGTTGAAAAAAAAAAAAAAAAAAAAAAAAAAAAAAATTGTTCAAGAAACATATACATTTTTAAATTTTCTTCATGTATACGTTTTGAACAACTATGTTGTACCATTTGAATCAACTTGTATATATAAACTTACTTTCTTTTATAACTCCAACGATGTGGGATTTGCTATAAATAAAAAGAATATTAGTAAAACCATTTTCAATAATTCTACCCATAAAACATATAGGCAAGTGATCATCCCGAATTACAGCAAACCATGTATTGTGTAATGAAACCATATCTAGATACTTATACCTTGAAAATTCTATTCCTGGTCGTGGCTTCCAATATCTGTGGGGTCAAACATCCATTCGAGTCGACATAAAATTACTGAAGGGATCGAAACCAAATATTATAACGTTGAGGAGTGGATATGTTGTATACATTTGGTTACTTGATCCAGAAAGCATTATCTTTACAATTACACATCAACGGCGCACCAAAATCTCCATGTTCTAAATTGACGTTCCTACATTTGTTTTAAAGTTAAGACTTTTATGATATTTGTGCATATGTACCATCAAATTTGATCAGGAAATTGTTTTGTTTTGCGATCATCACAGTATTAGATTATAGATTATGCTAAACATTCGAGACATATTTGATTACTTTTATATCGCTAGTTCTTAATCTAGCTTTTAACATGTTACATTTTTTTTGAACAGCGAAGATTCATTAAACTAGCAAGAAGCTAGAACAAAACAAAATTACAACATAGAAGTAAGAATAGTTGTGTTTTGAAGCCAACCTACCCAACTAAAGTCTGTATATCCATATCTACTATTAATCCAAGTAAAAGATTTCGTTACAAAAATTATCAAAAACACATTTTTTTCTAGGACTCACCACTCCAAAAACGCAATCGTTTCTATGCGCCAAAACATGCCACCATAACCTTTTTGAATACAAAAGCTAACTCTATAAAAGATAAAAATACCGCTTTTAGCATTATTATAGTGGCTAATGGGAATAGATTTTTTGTTTTTTGGAAGGGCAATTTAATAAAATAGCAAGGAGCTAGATCAAACAGAAATGAGATAAAGGTTCTTAAGCCAATCATCCCATTTGAACGACGCTTTGCATCTATACTTACACCAATTAAACGACAAAGAAACTAGATTATCAAAAATTAACGCCTTGTTGGGAATCTTATTGTCAAACAGGAGTTTATTTCGAAAATTCCAAATAGACCACCATAAGCCATATAAGACTCCTTCCATCATACTTTTCAGCTTATTTGGAATAGATTTAATACGTGAAAATGTGTCCAAAGCCTCTGTATCGAATTCTCCGAAAGTAGAAAAAGCAAATGGTATGAACTTGTATCCGTTGTCCTCACATTTGGACACACGCTTTCTCTTTTTCTTCTCCACAGCATTGTGCAAGGCTACCCCAGGAGCCCATGAAGTCGCCCCAATACCAAATATCAGATAACCAATCCGACCATTGACTATATGAATTTAACATGTTATATTGGGAAAGTGTTTTATGAGTTATAAGTCGCCTACCACGTATATTGAGCAAGATTTAACATGTCGGCTCATTTCTTACTGGTACCACTAACTATCTTGTTCTTCTTATTAACCGGCTACTTAGCGCGGGTACCATTGTAGTTATCTTTAAACATGTGAAATAAGAGATAATAAGTAAAACGGCTTAGCTATGTTTTATATGTTTAAATCAATGTTTTGAAACCCAGGTTGATCTTGCATTGCTTCAAGGTTTTTTAAAAAAACTAATTAGCAAAATATACTTATAACATACCCTCTTTACCAATACGGATTAAATTTCTCCATTTTACGAAAATGAACTACTAACACATTCCAAACGCATTCCTTCACGCGGGATACTCAAGAAAACAAATACGTAGTAACATGCATACACGAGTCCATTCAAAGCGCACATGCGCAAATCACCATGACACCATGCGCTTGATATTTGTCGTATTCATTCAATTGTTTTGATTTCGGTTTCATTTTTTATTTTATTTTTATTTTTTTATTTTTTTTTTAACTTAGATTTCAATTTCACTTAATATACTACCGACCTATAACAACCACTTGTAGCTTATGCATGAAGTATAGTATTTTGATCTATAAATAGAAATTCTGATATTTTGTTTTTGTCAAGTTTTAAAGAAAGTTAAAACAAAGCGCACATATCAGTTCATTCGCATCATGTGCACTTGAGTTTTGTTACTTTGTGATTTTTTAAATATCAATGTTTTAAAAACCGGTTTTTTTATCGATCCGGTTTAGTCATCAGTTCACTGGGTTACCGGTTTAACCGGTTGAACTGCCGGGTCGAACCGGTTCTATAAATATATATACTTTTTTCCATATTTATAATTAGTATTTACATGATCTCATAATTTATCCGTTTTTATTCATACATTCGATTAAATCGATGAAAAAGATTGAGACTATACCGATAAGTTTTGCTTTTTAAATCTATATCTATAATAATATGGCAAAATAATTCAACAAGTGGTTCTAAATTATAATAGTTTATAGTAAAACTATATTAATCGGTGATTCTAACATCATGTATAACTATAATTTCTACTATTTTACAAAATTTTAACAAAGATAAGTAATCATCGCTTCAACTTTTTAACCAAACTTAGAAAAGTTAATGGAAAAAAATCATTTTGTTAATTATTTTTGATAAAAAGTCATGACCCGGCGGGTTTATCAAACCGGGTCAACCCGGGTCAATGAAAAACCGACGGTTCAATCCGGTTCTCAAACAAGCAAAAACCCGGTCCTATCCGGCCCGGTCTCCGAGCCGGTTCCCGGTTCAACCCGGGGTTTAAAACATTGTTAAATATTCAATTAAGCGCACAAAGCCTTCTATGCGTTTTGGTTTTGTCTTTTTCTTCCTATACGCGCTTGATTTTTGTAACATTAAATGAAGCGCACCAGCATTTCATGTGCTTGAGAGAGTTGTTGATTCATTCATCCAACGGTGTGCATTGATAGTCCATTTTGGTAAATCTTATATGCGTCGTCCATTTTCTTAAAATATTATCAAAAAGAGTTTAACTAAAAAATATTCTCTACTTTTTATTCAATAAAAAGAAAATGTTGAGAAAGTGTATAAGTTATTGACTTTGTAAGAACAACGCAGTTATCTTTGCAATAAAGCTAACGGTGCGTTCCTAAACAAGCCAACAACATCATCTCAGTCTCAACTCGAACGTTCTATGTACATTGAAATATATAAATGAGTGAAATATTTTCCCTTTAACCGATGTGGGACTGAAATTTTGATACAAGTAACTCTTTATATCGTGCAAGAGTTGATCAAACAAACATAATCAATAAGCAAGTCCATTTGAATTGCCATACAATTTCAAGTCAAAGCTAGTTTATCGATACAAATAATAGTACTAAAGATGAATCAAATATATTACAGAGCAACTTGGAGGAGTGCATATAATGTACACATCTAGTTTCTTGATCTTAACGGCTTTAGCTCTACATTCATACATCAACGGCACTCTAATCTTTCGTGTTCTAAATCGGATATATGCTTCACTTGTTTCATTCATAAAATCATCATATTACTACATTGTTAAGTTTTTAAAGTTTATATTAAAGATGTGTATTAATATATATGTTTCACTTGTTTCATTCATAAGATAATCATAGTACTTGTTAGATTTTCAAAGCTTATATTAAAGATGTGTATGAATATAGAGCATTAAACTTGATCAGGAATGGTTTTTTGTTTGTAATCGTATTGATGATCATAAAAAGCCCGTATCTTATATAAATTGTTTTTGACTACATAAGCCCGAGTAGTTAGTTGATTTCGTCAAAAACCATGCATGTTTCACTGGTTCATTGCTTGAATAACCTAATTGTTACCCAAATTCTTGTATATATCTTCCAAACTATGTTGTCAATTTGTCAGTTTATCTCTTGGTATCTTCTATACATATCTGACACTAAACATTTAATAAGTAAGACTTAATCTTTAGATAGATAGGAAAGATACATTTTTTATACACTAGAACGGTACCCGCGCAATGCGGCGGCGCGGGTACCTGTAACTATATTTTGCGTTATTCGGTTACACATTTAGTTGTCTTTATGCTTTATAAGTAGAGATGTTATAGATGGTTAAACCAAATAATTTTAGTAGAACAACCAACCTGCTTCCTAACAAACTTCCTAACCAACTTGCTTCCTAACCAACTTTTTAACCAAGCTGCTTCCTAACCAATTAATTTTGAAATCATTCCATAATAAGCAAGTAAAAGTCTGAATTTTTAAGTCTTTCTAATTATAGAATAGTCTCAAATACATTATATAGTAGTATAGATATAGATATAGATATTTGTTGTTCGAAAATAGAATTCTTGTTCTTAGGATAAAACAATTTATTTGGATTTGTCTTTAAAGTATCATTAGTCCTAAGAAAGTGACACTTGATGACTTGATGTATACGTATATGTGATACATATAATGAATACTATGTCGACATACAATCAACATCTACCCATCGAATATTCTATTTCGTGTGGTCTCCAATATCCATGGAGTCATAGATCCATGTGAGTCGACATACAATTACTAAATCGAAACCAAATATTATAACGTCGAAGAGTGGATATGCGGTACACATTTGGTTGCTTGATCTTCAAAGCATTAGCTTTAAAACTACACATTGATCAATGGCGCACCAGTCTTCATGTTCTGAATCGAATTTTTGCTTCACTTGTTCCTACATTACTTTTAAATTGTTTTGATTTTAAAATCTTAGTTTTGGAGACTCTTGGTTGTATATGTTACATAAAATGTTTTTGTCTCAATAAGAAATTGTTTAAACTTTAAGCTGAACTATTTTTTATTTTTTTTTTCATTAATAAGGTTTTCGGCTAAATAGCTAGTTGATCTACTAGTCGACCTACGTGTTAACTGAATTACAAGCTATACCTTGCATATTTCAAGAGCATGTCGCTTGAGTCACCTGATTGTATACCAAATCGTTGCTTAAATCATCTAAATTGTGTTGTCCATCTGTTGGCTTATCTTTTGGTATTACTTCTATACATACGTAACCTAATCTTTTACCACTAGCTAAAAAACCTGCCAACATACTGGCAAAGAATTTGATTGTTATAGAATACCACAGGTTTTAGACTCCAAGTTCACATTAAATCCCTCGTCAGCCTTTGTTACCTCAAACTCATTAGAACTAGAAGGATGAACTATCCGATATGTATGAATTTTCTAAAATTAGCTAGGTCTATCACACACATATTACATTTTTGATAAAGTGCGAATCTAGCCAAAAGTATTCTTGAAAACATAAAAGTTAAATGGCACTACTAAATTAGACTCCCCCACTTCACTAATACTGATGTAACGTTACTATTTTTCTTAGGTGTTGTTTGGTTCCCGGTTTGGTGTGGGTTCACCCAAAGAGAATATGAATAACTTGTTTGGTTGTTCAAGTGGGCCCATAATTTGGGAATGGGGTAATGAATAGTTGATAGATCTCATACCACACCACGGGTATCAAAATGAATCATCTTGTTTTTTTTTTTATCTTTTTTTTACATAAGTAGGCTCTACAACTTTTTTTCTCTCTTATCTCTCTTCACTATATATTAAAAAATTATTAAATTAAATTTTGTTTTTAATTTTTCATTAACCAAAAGGTTATAATTTATTAAATTAATATATTTTATTTTTCTCTTTTATCATTCAATTCAAACCTATACTTAGGGTCCGTTTGGTATAGGGGTGTGGGAATGAGGGTATGAGTTTCATACCATTTGCATTTATTTGGTTGAGGGTTTTGTCAAAGCATTCTTGTGGGACCTACATATAGAAACCCATAGATCCATACCACTTGGACTTGGTGGATTTTGCCAAACCATTCCCGTGGGGCCCTAATTCACACTAATTTCACTCACCCTACTCTTTTTCTTCATATTTATCAAATAATATTCAAACCCAAATATTTAAACCAAACAACATTCTTTGAGTTATCAAACTCATTCCTATACCACCATATTATCATACCAATATCCATTGCGATTCCTATAAGCAAACCAAACGGGCCCTTAGTTTAAAAAAATGAAGGAATATATAGAAAAATCATACGTCTTGTACAAATCACCTCCCAATCTTAACTTCAACCTGTACAAGTCATGTACACTGAAACATATAAATGACTGAAAAATATTTCCTTCGACCGATGTGGGACAAGAATTTTGATACAAGTAACTCTTTATGTTGTAAGACTTGACCAAACAAACAGAATCGATAATCAATTCCATTTGAATTGCCATACACTTTCAAGTCAAAGGCTCAAAGCTATGTTTATCGATACAAATAATAGTACTAAAGATGAATCAAATATATTACAGAGCAACTTGGAGGAGTGCATATAATGTACACATTTGGTCTCTTGATCTTAAAGGCTTTAGCTCTACATTCATACATCAACGACACTCAAATCTTTCGTGTTCAAAATTGAATATATGCTTCGCTTATTTCATTTATAAAATCATCATATTATTTGCTAGATTTTCAAAGTTTATATTAAAGATGTGTATGAATATAGACCGTCAAATTTGATCAGGAATAGTTTTTGGTTTATAATCATATTGGTGATCATATTAAAGGCCCGGTTCTGAAGGACTCTTGTTTTCATATAAAGTCGAATTAAACCACCTCTCTTATCACAAGCTAGACCTTGCATGTTTCACTGGATCGTTGCTTGAATAACCTAAGCGTTACCTAAATTCTTGCATATATGTTGTTAGAATAGAATACGTAGGCAATTAATTAGAATTAATTAGGGTTAACAGTTGAAAAAAAGAAGTGCTTTCAATAAGCATATACATTTTTATACTTTCTTAATGTATATGTTCCTGAAACACACATTACATCATGTCAATCAACTTATATATATAAACTTACTTTCTTTTATAACTCCCAACGATGTGGGATATGCTAAAAATAAAAAGAATATTAGTAAAACCATTTTCAACAATTCTACCCATAAAGCATATAGGCAAGTGATCATCCCGGAATACAGCAAGCATGTATTGTGTCACGAAACAATATCTAGATACTTATTCCTCGAAAATTCTATTTCGGGTCGTGGCTTCCAATATCTATGGGTCAAACATCCATTTGAGTCAACATATAATTACTGAAGAGAAACCAAATATTATAAGGTGGAGGAGTGGATATGTTGTTGTATACATTTGGCTACTTGATCTTGAAAGCATTATCTTTACAATTACACATCAACTGCGCACCAAAATCTCCATGTATGGGCATGTTGATCTGCTAGTTCACTATTCGTATTCTTATTAGTATGTTCCGGTTCCAAAGTTTTAAAAAACTTCTGAACAATGGTAACAACAAATCACTCAAGATATGTAGGCATACCTATCATTGCATTAATGGTATATCTTTAAAACTCACAAATATGATTACAAAAATTACTGCAAATACTGTAATTTAATTTCTTAACATACAAAAAGCTGATCGATCGGTAAGAACTTGTCGCGAAGATGCCCGACTCGCTTATTAACTCATGACTAACTTATGTCACAATACCAGCTTGTATTGGACGTGGATTCTAAAAGAGGCACAAATTATTTGACAATTATTAATGAGTCATATTAATTATACAAATGAGCTAATCCAAATTTTTATAATACTTGGAATCTAATGACAAAGTATTGCTCGTTAAAGAAAAAACTAAGTGATACGTAATATATGATTATAGAGTGATCAGCTGAATTAGGTGTTAAAGATGGTAAAGTACACACATATTCATTGTTCAATTCCTCTAAAATTATGTTTCGGATTTTGGTCTTGAGTCCTGACCGGTACCTATAAGGTCACAAATTCATTCAAATCGCCATGCAATTCTATGTTACATTTTATAAATACATATAATTCTTGCTAAAGTCAATCCATTTATAATAACGTTTAAGAGAGTGAATACTTTGTACATGTTTGGTTGATTGATCGATCTTGAAAGCTTCAGATCTACATTCAGTCGTTCTCATGCACCAATAACGACGCCCCAGATTTGATGTATTGAAACCTTGTCGTGACAAAGAGTAATGCCAAACTTTTCCAATGGCTCACCTTATGGTTGGTGCGAAAGAGTCTCGGCANTTTTTTTTTTTTTTTTTTTTTTTTTTTTTTTTTTGGTATTTAGCGGGGTTTGTGTGGACCCAACGATACCACTTTGCTTATGGCACCAAAAAGGTTACTTAAAAGCATTTGTTAAATTTTTCTGACGTTATTAACTATGACCGAAAAAAAAAACGCATTAGAAACACATATACATGCTAATAAAGTTCCTTTCTTTTATAACTTTCACCGATGTGGGATCTGTTAAGTAAAGTATAAGGGATTTGTTAAAATAAAAATATGTTAGCAATCCAATCATGCATTATACCTATAAAGCACTCACACAACTTACCAAGACCTTATAATGATAAAATCCTGGATTAGACAATGTCCATATTGTGTAACAAAGCCATATAAAATGTTCAAAGTGTTCCAACGGTGTATTGTTTGATAAAACATTTATGATATTCACTTAAAATTGTTTAATTACTTTACTTGCTTCACACAAAGAATATTGCATATGTGTATATAATTTGATATGCATGCGTTTTCATATAACTAAATTAAGTAATGAAATTCTAATTCTTTAGTTGTGAACCTAACATAATTACAAAAGCATAAAACTTCAATTATAATAATTTATATTTTAAAAGTATAACGTTTATAAAAACTCTTTCATAAACTAACCCTGATTATTGTAATGACTCTATTATCTATATCATTCAAATATTTGAAATCTTTTTGGCTTTATTACCCAAAAATCCCGTCTCAAAATAAATATTCGCATTTTTGTTTTGAGCTGACAAAATAAGTGTTCATTGCATATATCAAACAACTAAAGAGACTTTGATCGATATAAATTAATACGGAGTAATTGATTGGTGGGTAGTGTATTTAGTAGTAATTTCTAAAGCCTTCTTCATTTTCAAAGTTATTTATTTTAGGATGAAGGGAGTAATATGTAAGAGACTCGTCTCGCAAGCTCACCGTGCAGAACTTAATTAGTCTCAGCTAAGTTAGTCTTACTCGAACACTCAACGATTTAAGCAACCAAAGAAATCTCAAGAAAGATACCAAATGAAGGCACCCTTATTTATACTACTCCAATATGTACATACAAGGTTCTACACAATTCTTTGATGGAGCCTTCTAGCGCCTTTTTTGGATTCTTCCACATTGGGAGGAACCAATGAGAACCTTTTAGAAAGTTTATATCATCTTCCATCATATTCTAATACTTTCCAACACGTTCTTGAAGCATCTCCATAACTTGTGTGGAATTTTCCGAAATCCCGAGCTTGATTGTCTCGAATTAGACGGGTCGTGACAAATAATTATAAATTGTTAATTGAAATAAGTAATACTTGGCGTAAACTAAAGCTTGGGAAGACGTCATAAAGCATATCCATTCCAAAGATCTTCCCCATTCATAGTTTTAGACAGAATTCGAGTTATGATTATATGATTATGAGAGCATATTTGAACCGAAACTCATAGCAAAAAGATGTTAACTAATGCAGATTCGTAATTCAAGAGATATAAGTTACCAATACAATGTGAATATAAAGCTAAAATTATTTGAGACTTTACCGACGATTTCGTGCATGAGAGATAATTGCTAGTCAGCTAATTGTCGTCTTCAAACTAAGAATGGCAATGGTGCGAGCAGGTTATTCTCATTCTCAAACTCGATAACAAATACCTTCCCCTAACTTATCGGGGTGTCATATTTGGTCATGACGTTCCACCAAATTCGCACTATTTTTCATTTATTATAATTTTTTCACCAATAGTAATACGATTTTAAGCAATAACCTAAAAAATAAAAAACCTACTAATAGTAATCAAACTCGATCTAGCCTTAACAAATTTTCAACAATTCTACTAAACACAAATAACGACAAGGTGCCCCGTCACAAATCACAACTTCTCTAAAATTGTGAAACAAAACAAGCTTCTATTATTAAAACATGTAATCTTCAAAAGATTAAAAAAAATAATAATAACAAAATTAGATAATCATGTTTTTATTACTTAAATACTAGCATAATTGTACATAGATATATGTATATGGATATATATGTTTCGGGGTGGGGCGGGATATTGTGCCCCACTCCCTGCCTTGAACCGATAAAAATCTTTGTTAAGAACTCGAAACCCGCCCCGTAAGCCAGTAAGCATGCCCAGCCTCGCCCTAAATAGTTCTAGTTTCGAGTTTTCCCATCAGGTTCATGTTTCTTTTCATCCGTAATTCTAACATACGTGCTTTTGCCTGTACCATAGCATGCTAATAGGCTAAATAAAGTAGAGGTGTTCATCGGTTTGGTTATTGGGTTGTTCAGTTTATTCGGTTCGGTAGTTCAGTTAAAAAAACTTTCTGGATAAAATCGAACCAAACCGAATTCAAATTGGATTAAACCGAACCGAAACCAAATTTGAATTCGCTTCGGTCTTCAGGTTGACCCGAATAACCCAAATTACATAAGTTATACTCCCTCCGTCCCATATTAAGTATCCACAATGGAATCTTGGGTTGTCTCAAATTAAGTGTCAATATTGTAATCCAACCAATAAGATGAGACTTTAGTGGACACTTAATATGAGACGGATGGAGTATATTTTTTTCTTCATTTAATTATATAGATTTATAGAATAAATTTTTTAAGTTAAAAAAATGATATATTTATGCTAGGAAAGTGTTTTAATGGTTTTCTTATATCAAATACTAGTTATAATACCCGCGCACGCGCGGGTTTTTTTAAAAAAATTTTAAATGATATATTTTTGTTTATTAAAAAACAAATAATTTAATTTTTATTTTGTTTGATTTATGATTTTTAATTGTAGTTTTTTATGATTAAAGATAATCATTTAAATCTTATTTATATTTTTTGTATTTATCTTCTACTTGTATAGTATATCAACAAAACGAATTTAAAAATTATAAATTAAATAATAATTAACATATTACCTAATAAGGAAATATTCTTTTTTTTCAAAATGACAAAGTACCCACTAGGGTTTTGTTTTATTATATAAGAGATATAAAAAATATATACATTTATGTGAATTCGTTTTTCGATTTGGTTCAGTTTTCATTTTGCTAAAACTATATACAAACCGAAAAATATATAATTTGGTTCGGTTCAGTTTTGGTAAATTCTGTTAAGTTAAAATTTCGATTCTATTTTATTCGGTTCGGTTCAGTTTCAGTTTTCGGTTTCTATGGGCTAATATCAAAGTTTGTCATGTGCTGTTTGGTTATGCTGCACTGGGCTCTATTTACTGGGCCTTTATTTTGCACTTCTTTTTTCAGATTTGTGAACTTAAGACCGATCATCTCAACTCAATAAACCCGACCACTTGTTCGGTCCTACCAGATGTTAGTTGAAGATTTTGTTAGCTGAAACCGAACAACCCTATAACCGTGTGAGGTAACTTGTATAGACTATCGTGTTTATCAGTTCATGCATACGTTTATTGAGTTAATTGGTTCGGGTTATTTGGGTTGAAATTTGTTAAGAATACTCATGTTTTATAATTGTTTGGCCAATAGTTGAGCGTGGCAAAGTTCTTACAAAAACACGTAGCTATAAACTCGTGATTTAAATTTTTATCGTACATGACAAAGTTCTTAGTTATGGCTAGCAAAATTTTCATTTACGTGTTGTTCGTACGTTCATATAATCATATATATTTCACAGCCTACTCAAATATTGATATATACACAAGGTAAAAACTAGCTAGTATCTATATTAGCATTTAGCAAGGTATCAAACGCTAACTCGTAAGGGACTATTTAATCGTTTAACTCGTTTGATCTTCTAAATACTCCGTATATGAGTAATATACTTTGACTCAATATATACATTGAAAGTTTACGTTAGTTGTACGACATCATGAACTATCATCGTATGAACACATTTTTTGTACCATCGAGAGGATCATATTAATTAGAGGTCTAAACAATCGATATGAACCGTGACAACAACGAAATTTCAAGTGCGAACACACGGTTAATGTTAAACAAGTGGTACAACCCTCGTTTTAAACTATGGTTTAATTTGTCCTCCTGTCAATGTCTTTTCCTATATAAGATGACGGCTGATCTGTGTGCCAAGCAAACAAAAGATGACTTATACTATTGCCACTACAATTATCATTTTTCTTTACTTAGTCTCAATATCTAAAGCTGTGCGTACCCTAAATTCACT
>LBNU01003373.1:8036-29284 GCA_014162995.1 Artemisia annua
TGCACTTCTAGGAATAGTACACCAAACGTGACCACTAAAACTGTTAAAGAATCGGTTGGTTCTAATGACATGGTCAAAAATCATCATCTAGAAGAAGCTAGGAAAAAGGCACAACATCGAAAGGACGGAATTCTAGGTGAAAAACCTAAGGTGGTGAATTCTATAAGATTTCAAAGCACTGCTAGTAGTAGTAAACCATTACCTAGGAACATTGAACAAAAAACTAGGGATTGGCTTGCATCTAAGAGCAGTTGCGCAAAAGAAAATGCTTCACACGTAGAATACAACATCCGGAATTCAAAAGACTGTAGTGACAAAGTTAAAGTTGCTGTGTTAAACAAGAATGTTGAATTAGTCTGTCCTACATGTCAAAAATGTGTTTTTTTAAGTAATCATGATACATGTCTTGCACAATTTCTCAAGAAAAGTAAATCTAGTGTCAGGACACAATCCACTAAGACAACACCCGTTGAGAACATGAATCAGGATAAGAAACCTAATAGGTCGACATCTACAGGATGTAGTTTTTCAAAAACTGAGACTTCCGCTGCATCTGATAAGAAAACTACGCCTAGATCTTACCTTAGGTGGATTCCTACGGGAAAAGTGTTTAAAAAAGTTGGTCTTAGATGGATTCCCACAGGAAGAATGTTTGATACTTGCACCAACACAAGTAATAGTGAACATCATCAGGATAAGGAAGTAGAAAGCACTACAACCGTTGATAGTGAACACCCTCAATGTGAGGAAACATGTACTTCTAACACTGTTATTTGTGCAAATTTTTTTTCTGTGGATGCAGGTACTTGTAAAAGTGAAGAGGGTTCATACACCCAATGTGGAAAAGCATAATTTTATGCCAACATCGCATATGGAAATCCTTTTCTAACTCCACTTTTATCTCCACTTTTACTTGTCCAAACTTAATCTTTCTTTATTCAATTCTTCTTTGTAAATATTTTTAAGAAAAAACAAGAAAAACAAAATACAAAATTTGAAAAACCAACAAAAACAAAATACAAATATAGTAAATTTTCAAAAACACAAAAACAATATAAAATTCAAAAATCCAAAAATATTCTTCTCATGACATGTCTCTCGTATAATCGATATTATGTACGTTTCTAGAAATGTCACTCAACAATGACACGGATATGTACATATGCTTGAGCGAGAGTTCATTTAAATGTTTTCTAAAACATGTCGTTTCTCTAAATTTCTTTTAACAATGGCTTTCGTATACTTCAGTACGAAACCCGGGCTTCAAAAGAAAGGAAAGTGCTTAATCAATCAAAGGTTTTAAAACTTTTTAAGCACTTAGCCTAAAAACAAAATGACTTGTGTACATTTCTGTACATAACTCGTATTTCAAAGAAAAAACTCCCTCTAAAACCCTTAAAATTGATTTTAAACTTTATGTTTAAACAATATGCTTTCTTTAAAGGGGAGTATAAATAGAAAAAGAAAATGTTCCAATTTCTTTATGTTTAAACAATATGCTTTCTTTAAAGGGGAGTATAAATAGAAAAAGAAAATGTTCCAATTTCATGCGAAAAAGTCCGTCTTTCTCTCCAAATGCTTTTATTTAATCAGTTGATATCAAAAATATCACGGTATGCTATTTTTGAGGGGGAGAAGACGTGATTAAATGTGATCAAAAATGTTCAAAAGTTGTGGCAGAATCTCGAGCTCGTAAGTAAAGACATAAAAGTCTTATACTAGACTCAGAATTGACTCTCGAATTGACGAAACAAAATGTTAGTATTCGAAAGGATTTATCCAAGTAGAAAAGTACCATTTCGAGAAGCTCTTATTAGATGTTTACCATGACGGGTCTAACTTCCTTTTTAGGAATGTTAACAACATCAAGTTAGTTATTAGGGCTAGTTGTCACCTAAAAGCTGATAATGGATCTCTTTAACTAGCAACGTAAACGTGTCCCTCGGGTATATGTCTATTAAGAGTGGATCAATTCAAAAAGTGCCAACTCTACCCAACATGTGAAAATTTATCTTAACATATCATGAGCACATGTGAAGGGGGAGTATTTCAAAAGTGCAAAACTCTCAATGTGTTAACAAAAATGTGTTTTATGATCATAAACACTTTGAGAGATTTTCAAGAAAAAGGTTTATGGCAACAATAGGATAGTCATGGTGATATAAGGTGACTAAGGTTAGGTAAAACCGTCCTATGATTCGCCAGAACCGGAGGGATCTACCCAAGGACAATTCCAATAGATAGAATTAGAAGTCCTTAGGTATGATTAAAAGAAGGAGTAAAGAATGAAAGGGAAAGAAGGGGTTGAAGAATAAAAAAGAAATGAAATGAGAAAGGGTGAAAAGAAAGGAGCCCTCCATATGTTCAACCATAGGTCAGACACCAGGTTCAACTCATATGCTACTGATTGTTACTAAGGTGACATCGGTATTGAAGACAAGACGTCATGGACCCAGTGACGCACTGCACTTAAACCTTCTAGCCACTCGGGTATCTCTCAAAAGATACTTGTTTCATTCTCACGGAGAACCCTGCATAATCTATTGACCACTCATTCCGAGTGTGTTGATATTGAAAAGGAGGTACTCTGCTCCATTCCTCCGATGACTAAATGTGCACTTATTGAGTCTAGAGCCAAGAGATTCATCAAAAGATCTCTTAGGAACACTTAACATTCCTACAATGGTGATTCTACATCAATGGACACCAGTTGTAGATTATCGAGTCCTACGCAGATCTTAGCAATCTGCTAGAACGTTTATGAGAGAATTTACTTATGTACTTCTCAATGATTGAACGGAAACTCCTGCCAGGGTCAACATCAAGCAACCCTGACAGCAGGTCACTTCGGTAATCTCTTGTGGGTTACGCTTAGTGTTTTCGGTGGATTCCAAACGGTCTACAGTCGTGGAGTGATCTCTAGCGACTCACCTAATCGTGGGTGTACTTCGGTATGTCTGTGTAAGCTCTTTCGAGGGTATCCGATTAGGAACGGCCATGGTAAGGGTTGGAGAAAGTCTTCACAATATGCTGTAGACGATCTCTAATTTCAAACCTGTAAGTACCGGTTGCTTTATTACTAACAAGTTTATGCAGGTACAACCACCACAATAGTTTCCACATGCTCATACATACATCTCAACGTCAATGGAAAGTTCTCACAAAGATCAAAGGTTAGCACAGTCAAAGAAAGATTCTACGCCAAAAAGAAGAATCTACAAAGTAAAGTGATAAAGATCAATGTGAAAGAACAGCGACAACAAATGTACGTATGGCAAAGACTAAAGATGTATGAGCATGTTGGAAAGGCGACTAACCTACAAAGACGAAGTAGTGACATAAGTCAGATGAACAATCACAACAACAAAGAACAAAGAAAAGTCATGGTGTAAAGATCACAAAGCATGAAGGAACAAAGAACGATGAACGTTGAACAATGACTTATCAAATGTTTTCTAAAGACGTCAAGAGCAAAGAATGTTAAAGTTTATAGATAAAGATGAAGACGTCACGCAACCTTCAATGACCAACACTTAGGGGGAGATTGTTTAGCATCTGTTATTTCTTTGCCCGCTCGTCGGCTTCATATTATCGAAGTTGATCGGTCTTTTTATTTAACATTCAGCGGTAAATCAGGTCTTGCTGTTAGAAAGTGTTTTTAAGAAGTCCTATCAATTAACTAGAAAGTCACGAGTGCCCCCTAAATATGTATTAAGCCTTCTGAACACTACATGCCTTGCACTAGTATAAGCATAGATTCAGCATGCAATTCGTATTTGTGTTGATCATTGTGGAATCACATACAAGTTCTATCTTTACACATCAGGTGATCCTCCCACTCTCTCGCGGTCTCTCTCGTCCCCGTACATCCGCACTTTCGTGCTCTCTAGGATTAGGCGTCAACCGTTCGCCCATGCGTGATTTAGGTTGGAATACATAGTCCTACAGTTTATAATGTGAACGAAATCATGGATGATTAAAAGGAAAAAAAAACCAATTATGGCCACTTGTCAAACCTTCCTCATAGTATTGTTTTGACACGGGTGGTAGTATGAGTATAATTACAATAAGTAAGTATTCATATTTGTAACAACTGATTAACAAAAGGCATACAGTTAACTACTCCTTCACAGCATCTGCCTGCTAGCTTGACATCAGACACCAAGCGTTGTGTATCAGCCTCTTGTTTAGCACTTAAGAGACCCAATTTCAGCCCCCAAACACCTACCACCCATTTGAGCCCCCCTAAGTCACCCATTTTCAGAGTCAAAGACCCACCATTTCAGACCCGAAATCGGACACTATATTAGCCCTCATCAGCACCGCAAACGCACCATCTCAGCTTCCCATATTCAAGCATCCAAGACCCACCAATTTTAAGCCTCAACCGCTACCCATTTCAGTCCATTTAAAATTTAGCGTTAGATGAACAACGCCTTAGATTGTTATCAGTTGGCCCAAAGTCTAATCAACAGAAAGCAACATTTTCGCACCCATCGTCAGTTCTCGACAGGTGTTTCAAACCCATCGACAGTCCTTAAACGGCCTGCATCTCTATACTCACCCAGAACAGCCGTTGAACTGTGCAAAACCTAAATCCAACAGACTGTCATACCGATTCTTCTGTTCGGTCTATCAGTACACACATGAGCTAGTCTGGACACACCACATCAGGTTCCAGGTGGGAAGAAAGCAGCCTCGTTATCGAACTTCTTCCTATCAGGACATGCGCCAATAAGGTCCAGCAACCTGTACGCGCAATCACAATACGTACTAAATTTCTGAAACACCTTTCATAGATTTCTGATAACTATTTAAAAGGTATAGGAGAATGCGAAGCTCACCCCGGTTGGTATGCCATAACACGTATGCCCTTCCTCTAGTTCATACCTGGGAAGTTACAGCCATAGTCAATCAAAAAAAAAAAAAAAAAAAAAAAGGAAACAAAAAAAGAGTGTGTGGAAAAAATGCTGGGCAAAAATTAATGGAACTTTACCTGAGAGAGCGTGATTCCTCAACAACCCATCATCACTACTAAAAGATAAACCGCTAGTAATAGGTTGAGATGCAAGCACATGATCTGACAAATACCAAATGCGAGATCTGTGTGAGACTGTCTTACGGCTTAATATTTATCTATATAAAGAAAACCAAATCCAAAAAAAATTAAAAAAACAAAATGCTAACAAACTTACCATGTTGAACTATCACATCCAAGGAAAAGAACATCCTTCGAGAACGACATACCCTCCATCGAAAATAATGAAAATCGTCCCAACAAAAGCCTTAACTCCCTGATACAAATAACATTGATAATCAGATACATAGTATTGTCTTACGAAAAAAGGGACAGAAAAAAAATCTAGAACAACAATTGTTATAAATTAAATCACATGTAAAAGATGGTTGCACATGAGCGACCGAAAAAGCTATTGTTATATTGATTGTGCGTTAATTTTTTAGGTTAGGTATCGCTGGAATTGTTTTATTTGAGAGAGAGTTGTCAGATGAGTTCTCGAAGATTTTGTATGCAAATGCCAAGAGACCATCGGGCCTTGAGGGTCATTAAAACATTTTTTATTAGCACCGACGTCCAGTTTAATTATTCTTTATTAGTTCTCGGAAGACGGTCCGTTGTGAAAGCTCATTCAGCTGTGAGATGAGTCTATATAGCACCCATTTCCTTTGAATGAAAATCTTGTACGACATCATCTTTGACAAAACAACTGAAGTGGCTGATAACGGTTGTATGTCTCCTACATGAATAGTCAAACAAATAAATGTTATGTAAATATTCTACCAAAAAAAGAACATAAAACATAATGGAAAGATCATGAAGATGTTTTCTAGAATAGTACATAATAACTTCTGCAAATTAGGAGCGAAACTCAAAGCAAATGTCAAATGGGAGAGTATATTGTGCAAATATATAAAGCTTGAAGTTTTTCCTAGATCAAGGGCAATCAAACTTAAATCGCAACTATATCTAAAATTTAATGCAAATGCTAAAAAGCATGTCAACCCAGTCTGATCCAATACCTGGTCAGGTTAGTAAACAGCTTCATGCAACCTGGTGGCAGTAGTAGTGAACAGAAACTTTTGTTTTAGCTTAACTGATCGTGCACCCTAGATCAACAACAACAGCAGCAATTGTTGCAGTTTCAGCAGCAGTTACAGCCGCAAAAGTGCAAGAAACTCATAAAAATAAGGTTATAAGTTGCTACAGCTCAAGGAAATCAGAAAAATCATTTTAGAAGTTGCTAAATTATTAAAGATCAACTAAATAAAAGTATATCATTAGTTGAAAGTGGAAATTGTGAAAATTGGTATAAAAAAGAAGTATATCATTATGCGTTAATGGGAAATCTGAATTCATTTAGTACATAATTCTATGAAAATTATAGGTCTAATGAAACTTACGCCGCCATGTGTGTAAGATTGCTTTCTTTTCTAGACTCAGCATGCAGTGTCGCCCTCAAAACCCGCTTTACATTTTCCAATCTGAATACAAATGCACAGATTTAGATTATATAACAATAAAGTTTTTCTGATGTTACTAAATACAGAAAAGGACAACATAAAAGTTCTATGCGTTAACCCAACCCTAATTCTTTTAACCTATTATCCAACCCAATCATTTTGCTTTAGTGTGAACGGTTATTGTCTAGTGTTCAGTTGACTGGTATATGTTACATACTTACATGTATGCAAAAGTAAGCTTATTAATGTGCTTTCACTTACAACAACAGATTCAATGGTATGAATTGCTAATACGATACCTGATAAGCAATTTTCAACCAGACAGAAGAGACACCGTACGATCCATAACCATTTACAGCCTTGGGCTACATCATCTGCTTTCTCAGCAACTATTCACGCATGGGTTCTTAAGATATGACCCGTTGACAATATTATCATCATCAATCCTGTGCATTATACATTTCCAATCAGAGTTGCTTCCAATTGCATATCCGAAGCACCACAATAAATAAATAACTTTACTATTCGTTTATCATAGCATTCTAAGATGTAGAGAATGAAGATTACCTGGCGCGAGAGTGAAACATCAGGTGCTGAGAAATCAGCCATGACCATCTCACCTAAGCTTTAAAAGCTGAATGTGCACTAAAAGTTTATGGAAAGTTTGTGCTCATGACATAATGTATTAGCTAAGGTTGTAAAATACACCTGTCAACATACCTATGGCTTCTTGAAACACTTATATTGCTATGTCGCCGACATCAAAATTTCTATCAATAGCAGCAACTTCTGCAACGGATCCGTTCAGGTCTGCAAATAGCAAGCAACTCGGATCAAATATCATGAAATGAAACATTTTTACGCACTAACATAATCACATAAAATATAGTACTACCAGCTTTACCAAACCAATTCAAAGTAATCTCGCTCCGGAATACAAAATATTATTCAGCACATTTAGTTATTGTTTTATTTTTCATATTCGTTACAAAACATTTAAAACTTGGCACCAATGGAAAATAAACATTTACAACTATCGATGGACCACAGGGGTAACCAATATTTACATTTTCTACACTTGCTAATGTTTTTAGAAAGAAACCTCTTAAACTGTTTACGATCTGTATGACAGGAGTCACTACATATTATAAAAAAAACACATAATTTTTTAGCAGCCACAATTTGTGATAAACAGACAACTATGTATCTCCCACAACGCGACTATTTAGAGCTAAAAATAAAACAATACGGTTGCATGAAACGCTTCGTCACCTCTAATGTGTCCAACTGAAGACGAAACCAGATATGTTGCTTTGAGAACCACCTTACCATTCAACATGCTCTACTGCAAATTATCAAGAAAACCGAGGGTTTCTGATCCTTCAACTCACTGCATCAAAAACCAATCCCATGTCATATATCTAATGAAAACTCATCAAGTTAGAAACTTTAGTAGTGAACAGACCGTATACCAGATACCCATATTATGCCTAGAAAACATATCAACGAAGACATCCGTCATCATTTCCTTAACAAATAAACAACCCAATAAGACCACTGTTTTATACTAATTCCACCCTTGTCCTTCATCTCAAAAACTCCATGGCTGTGTTACAACAAACGCCTCACCAAGATAAGGCCTTTTTTAAACTTCGAAGCATCAGTAGTATTACGCGAACCATCTTTTGCTCCAAGTTAACAACTGTTATTCAAAAGAAAATGTTAATGCTACTAACTAATGATAAGTATAAACAAAATATGTAAATATGTAGCAAATAAGCAACCAATACTCAACTATCAGCCTCTGTTTAACCAAAAAAAATTTATAATGGTTTTTTTAAATCAATATCTACATACCAAATTAAATGAAAGTGTACAAACAAAAACCCAAAAACAACAAAGAATCAAACTATTTGCAGTAAACATCATAAGGCCAAAATAAGGTAGGATAATAAGCCAATCCAATCATAACCCAAATTTTTCCTTAATCCCCAATGATCATAACTAAACACAAACATAAAAAATAAGTAATTCAGTACATACCTTTTTGATTCTCCCACTTAAGGTAAATCGAGCATAAAGAAAGATAATCTTCCGGCAAAGAAAACCCCTAAAATCGAAACCCTAACCATTGCGTTTTGATTATATGATTTTAGTATAATCTTCCGGCAAAGAAAACCTCCAAAATCGAAACCCTAACTATTGTGTTTTGATTATATGATTTGAGTGTGAGTATGTGTTTATGTGTTTTTGTATGATGTATGGGGGAAGCTTCAGGAAGATGTATGTGTGTCTAGGGTATGAATTTTTTATTACGGTTACTGTACATCCCCTCACAAAGTTCCTATAGCGGGAATTATTTAATAAGAAGGGAATAGTACACCACGGGAAATGTAATATAGTATAATATAATATAATAGGTAAAAAAAAACATATTCCCATTGTCAAATCAAATATGTGATTCATGTTTTAGGTGATGTATGTTTTTTTTGCTACACCATGAATAAGAATAAACTTTTTGGCTATCTAGGCGAATCTTCAAAGTTAAAACACCTTTAAACATTTGCCTTCAAAATTAAAATATGTGCTAATACTGTCGGATGTGCGTATTCTCAACCAGGCCTGGTGTTATATTGCTTCCATTTGATTTCTTGGTTTTGTGTATTTGTTTCATCCTTTGATTAACAACACAAACTAAAATGCAACCATTTTGCCAAGATAATGCAAACATCTTTCGCATTTCGGTTTTTCAATTCTAACATATTGTGATCTTAGCATAAGTCAAAGTTGAAAGATCAAATAACATATAGAGCTCAATTTTCTTTCTAGAGACCCTTTCATTGATACAATTCAAAGACCATATTTTACATAAACATGCCTTCCCTTATACCGAAAATTTTCGGGCATTTTAAGTCCTAATAAGGGTTTTATGACTATGAGTTGGACACAACCCATTCCACCAAAGTTGAGACACCAAATCCGTTTGCCGCCTTTTTCTTGTGGTTCCAAACTGGCCCAGCCATGTCAATATGCAACCATTGTACTTTCTCATCGACAAACTGCAATTGCAACATCGTTTGACCAATAGTTAAATATCTAAATACCATTATTGTAGCAGCTTGGGTGATATTGCATATCTGTTTTAGAGTAAATAAGCAGTAACTGTTAAGCAGATTGCTACCTGCTTACCGGTTTAAAATAAGCAATCCAATATGTGCTTATAACAAGTATCAAATATATAGATTCAACTTTCGCAATTTTTATGACACGAATCTTTTATATAATAAAACAAAACCCCAAGTGGGGACTTTTCCATTTCAAAAAAACTAAACCATACCTTATTTAGTAATAATATTATTTAGAAAAAAAAGATTATTTTCTTATTAGATAATATTTTATATTTTTCCATAAAACAAGTAGAAGATAAATACAAAAAATATAGATAAGATGAAATTAACAATAGGATTAAAATTTTTAAATAATTATCTTTAATAATAAAAAACTATAATTAAACATCATAAATCAAACAAAACAAAGATTAAATTATTTGTTTTTTAATATATGATTCAAAAAATTTTAAAAAACCCCGCGCGTGCGCGGGCATTATAACTAGTGGAGTATACAGTATACCTGTTGCAAGAAAAGAGCAGCAGTGATAATACCATAGGACCAGTGTTGACCATATCCGCTACTCCAGAGTTCATCGACTCCCAATAACTTTCCTCCATTGGCAACCTCCAAAATTTCTCCCCTGCGACTTCTGAGGCTGCAACCATCTCTTTGAACAACTCATCACTTGATGTCAAGATGGCTGTTATATTTATAAACAAAACAAAAATGAGATAGTTCCATAAGCACAGAAAAACATAGTTTGGGACATGTATCCACTTTCCTAATGTTAAAATTGTGTCAAAAACTGAAATCTTTTTTGGGTTATGTTTGGAACTCCCGTTCCAAAATAGTTTGAGTAAAGGTACCACAAGTTCATATATACCTGCAATTGAATGCCCAAGAGCGACTCTGCAGGCTGCAGTCAAAGTTGCCAAATCAACTATCTGAACAAAATATCAAGTACGGATGAGACTTTTCCGGTTTCTAATTTTGTGGATCCGATATTCAAAATCAAGACCCAAAAAGAAAAAGAAGTTAGAAAATGTTGTTGAACAGAAGTTACCTTGTCTACACCTTGATTACAGGCATATACCAAAGCATCAGCAAGGGTAAGTCTGCCTTCAGCATCAGTGTTGTTTACCTATGATAGCAAATCAATAACTAATCAAAATCAATTACTTTCATAAATATGAAAGAGATGTACCTCAATTGTCTTTCCGTTTGAGGCCGTTAATATGTCTCCGGGCCTCATGCCACTTCCACTAATCATATTCTCACAAGCCGCCACAATGAAATGAACCTGTTTTCCCAAATAAAAGGCGATACATAGAGCAGAAAATCAAGTAACTAATATTGTTTAAATTCTTGAGTGAAGATATAATTTGACTTGGATTGGATATATGCAAATCACCATACCTCTACTCCACCGGGTTTAATTTGACCAAGGGCTTTTGCAGCACCTAAAACCGCTGCTGAGCCTCCCATATCAAATTTCATTAGCTCCATTGAACCAGGTACTGTCTTAATGTTGTAACCACCGCTGCAAACAGAGAATAAAAGAATTATGACGCACCGGATAGTAATGAACTAACCTGTCAAAAAGGGTCTGAGTTGAAACGAGGAATTAGTAGTAGTAATGGACTAACCGGTCAAAAATGTTTTACTTACGATACAAAAAAAATCTTAAAAATATTAAAATAATAACAATCTAAACATCTGTACCAAATAACATACGAGGTTGTTTACTTATACGGACTAAAATAGACAGTGCACTGTTTGATCCGTTGCCCTTTTAGCAACTGTTTTTATTTGACCCATTGGTGATAAATGCAACTTAGATTGTCCACTTCTTTAGTATGTAAATCAAAATCGTAAACTCAATGGATGATGTTTCCAAAGTATCAAAACTTGTTTAATACAAAATAAACAAGTTCATTACCTATCATAGGTCAACCCCTTACTTACTAAAGCCAGCTTGGTTTTAATGGGCCCACTTAAAGGTTTATAACATAAATGAATAAACTTCGGAGGATTCGCAGAAGCAGCAGGAACACCAAGATAAGAACCCATTTTCAGCTCTTTGCATTGCTCGGTATCCAAAATCGTTGCTGTAAAAACGTCGCCGTACGCAGCAGCAATCTTTTCAGCTTCTTCTGCTGGTACCTCTGAGGGCATAAACATCGACACAAATGTTAATAAAAATTGCGAACGGTTTAAAGAAATGATGAATGAAAATAAAAGATTGACTAACCAGGAGTAACCACATTAGCAGGTGCATTTATAAGCTCTTTTGCCAAAATTACCCCTGTGCAGACTTCTGCAGTGTACTTAAGTTTCTTTTCTACCTCAGGTCCAACTCCAAGACCGATAAGGTCAACAGATTTGAGAGTTGACTTCTTAAACTCAGATTTGAATCTGTTATCTTCATATGTACCCAGCAATGTGCCTATCGCAATCCAAAGCAACATATCTAACATTTCACATTACAAATTTCTTACTACAACTTACAGTTCCTACATCTAGAACAAACAATATGGAGACAATTCAACCCATGCAACTAGAAAGTGAGTCATTTTGGGTTAAATTTTTTTTATTTTTATTTTTTATTATTATTTTTTTTAATTTATTTTTTATTTTTTATTTTTATTTTTTTTTTTTTTNAAAAATGTTTTACTTACGATACAAAAAAAATCTTAAAATTATTAAAATAATAACAATCTAAACATCTGTACCAAATAACATACGAGGTTGTTTACTTATACGGACTAAAATAGACAGTGCACTGTTTGATCCGTTGCCCTTTTAGCAACTGTTTTTATTTGACCCATTGGTGATAAATGCAACTTAGATTGTCCACTTCTTTAGTATGTAAATCAAAATCGTAAACTCAATGGATGATGTTTCCAAAGTATCAAAACTTGTTTAATACAAAATAAACAAGTTCATTACCTATCATAGGTCAACCCCTTACTTACTAAAGCCAGCTTGGTTTTAATGGGCCCACTTAAAGGTTTATAACATAAATGAATAAACTTCGGAGGATTCGCAGAAGCAGCAGGAACACCAAGATAAGAACCCATTTTCAGCTCTTTGCATTGCTCGGTATCCAAAATCGTTGCTGTAAAAACGTCGCCGTACGCAGCAGCAATCTTTTCAGCTTCTTCTGCTGGTACCTCTGAGGGCATAAACATCGACACAAATGTTAATAAAAATTGCGAACGGTTTAAAGAAATGATGAATGAAAATAAAAGATTGACTAACCAGGAGTAACCACATTAGCAGGTGCATTTATAAGCTCTTTTGCCAAAATTACCCCTGTGCAGACTTCTGCAGTGTACTTAAGTTTCTTTTCTACCTCAGGTCCAACTCCAAGACCGATAAGGTCAACAGATTTGAGAGTTGACTTCTTAAACTCAGATTTGAATCTGTTATCTTCATAGGTACCCAGCAATGTGCCTATCGCAATCCAAAGCAACATATCTAACATTTCACATTACAAATTTCTTACTACAACTTACAGTTCCTACATCTAGAACAAACAATATGGAGACAATTCAACCCATGCAACTAGAAAGTGAGTCATTTTGGGTTAAATTTTTTTTATTTTTATTTTTTATTATTATTTTTTTTAATTTATTTTTTATTTTTTATTTTTTTTTTTTTTTTTTTTGGTGCAAAGGTGAATTATATTAACTTCCAAATAGTTTGTACAAACTTATGAGAAACTGAATACAAGAATTGGAGATATCCCAATTCAAGTATAAATCACAACTAAGAATACAACTATTGTCTATTGATTCTGTTCTAAATCTTCCAGTGACATCATCAGTATCCAATGCAACTCTATTCCAGCAGCAGAAATGAAGCATGCTACCAGCAATCCATAAAAACAATCCTCAATTCACCATAAACTGCACCATATACCATCTAGCTACATTTCCATCTTATCTCCCCTCATATACTCACTCAACCAGCATCCACAATAAGTATATAAGAGAAGATTAATGGCTTCACTAGGCACCCATAACCTCTCCACCAGTAGGGGCTATACCAGCAATGCTACATTTCCATTTACTACAATGGCTTCACATAAGCTGGGAACACACACCCTACAGTGAGTACCATCCATTACCTCCTATGGCAGTGTATAGCTTAGACCAAGTAGGTTCATCTTTCACTCCTCACTATTCCAAGCTTCATACACTGCCCACCATACTTACTTACCCTACACAACTGGAAACCTACATTATGAACCAGTAAGAGTCAAAGACTCATAGTAGTCCAAGGTACTAGGCCATCAGATGTAGTAAGTATACATGTAATTTCATCAAAGTTCATTAGATGAACCTGAGAAATTTTGGATAAAATCCATTAAAAGTCATTATCAGGTTATTCAAAAACACCATTCAGAATGCATACCATACACTTTTGCCAGAACATTATTTATGCAGGATCTTCTTGCAATGGACATTCCATCTTGCTTCCACTCTTCTGACATTAACACTATCTTTAACTGTTATGCCAAGAATCTTAGTTTTGATAGTGTCAACAATGTTATTGAAGACTTCATTGCTGTTCCTGTGCACATCTCTGAATATTCTGCCATTCCTCTCTTGCCATAATGTGTACACACAAGCTGCCAAAGCAAGTCTCTTAATGATCCAACCAAAATTTCTTAGCACACATGAATTAGATAACTCATTCAGTAACTCTGTCCAAATCCATTCATCACAATCAATCTCAGCAATTTCTTTTACTCTGTCCCACACTTCTTTAGAAAAAGGACAATTGAAGAATAGATGTTGTGAGTCTTCAGTATCATTAAGACATAAGTAGCATCTGTTCACATTATAAAACCCCCACTTACTAATCTTATCCTGAGTATTCGGTCTATCTTTAATTGCTAGCCACAGAATGAAAGAGTGTTTAGGTATACACTGTGAAAACCAGACAAGCTTCCACCAGTATACCTTAGGAACATCATTACACAAATCATTTGTAGCACCTTTCACAGAGAACTCAGTTTCCATACCATTCTTAGAAATCCATACCACAGTGTCCTTATCCTCATTATTACTACTTATCCTCATTATTACTACTAGGATCTTCAATACTAGTAATAATAGGAAACTTTTCATACCATTCAACAGGCCATTTCCATTTCCCATTTTCCATCATTTCTCCAACAGTGATATCCATAGGTAATCTAGCATCATAGATATCTCTATGGGTAATATATTGCATCAAAGGCCCCAAGGAACTCCAATTGTCATGCCACATAGAAATACTTTCACCATTAGCTATCTTATATTTAATATTCTCTCTGATCTTATTTCTAATATTGAGCAAATTCTTACATTTTGGGTTAAAATTTTCTCTAATAGGGACAAACAAGTAGATATATAAGTTCATCAAGAATCAATTGTCGGGTTGGGTAATGGGTCAAAACGGATTCGGAACTGTATGGTTTACGTCGGGTCCCCAAACGCCTCTTGGTCCAAATCTTCTAAATATTCTACAAATGACTAGTGTGTCATATCTTATTTTGCATATTATATTGTTACAATAAAAAATAAATTTTGATTAAAACGAATTAGACGATTTTATGCATTAAAAATACTGTCTTGACAACTTTCAACCTACCTGATCCGTTTGAGATCAAATATAACCCGATGCGACCTATTCACAAGTAAATGGGTCCTAGATTGCTTAATCAAGAAAAATGGAGGTTTGTCAATTAACAGTATAGCTTTTATAATCATATGTTAAGGACAAAATAAATCGTTGTGTTAGCCCAAACCTTTTGCTATTGCTGAAGCAGTCACAAGCTTTGATGCAGGATTTAAGCCTTCTGAAGAAGCAAGTGCGATGGCAACATTGTTCGCTTGTGAAGCCTTTGCAGCTGACGCAACAGACTCACCAAGACTGTGATAAGCATAAGTAGATGAGCCTGTGGGACCCTTTCCAAGCCCAATCAAGCTAATCCGTTTGAACCCAAGACCCGAAAGCCTAATAACAATAGACTGCCCAGCCTTTCCTGTGAAATCTTCCTCAATAGTTACTTCAGACAATAATCCACCTAAGTGTGAATCTAGCTTTTTTAGGGCCGGGTTTTGGAGTTTTGAGTTCTCATCTTTTGACATGTCGTTTTCTGTGACGCCTACAGCAAGTATATCTCCTTGCCATTCTACCAAATTTATATCTTTAGCAGACAATGATATCTAAACAAGCAATCCACAAACACATTTCATTAAGGCGACTTCACAAAATTACAGCAAGAATGTTTTTGTATGGAGTTAACTAAACTGACACATGAGAGCTCCTATTAAACATTAATTAACTAGTAAGCTATAACAACTAACAGTTCAAAATCATGGTTACATTGCATTACAGCAAACAAAGTCTTCCTGCTCCCCTGTATCACGGTATACGAAGTGTATCAAGTGTAGTGTAATTTAGCAAATACACCCTTTACGTCGGAGTTGAGTTAGATGATAATTATGACATTTTTTAATGAATGGATGATTAGGACAGTATTTCATCTCCGACGGGTCAAATGGGTTGATAGTGGAAAGTCATCCAAAGTGTTGGTAATATTTTCATGTATAATCTTCAACTGAATTCCCTTATAATATCTTTTTTTATTGAAATAACATAACTTTTGTAATCATATAGACACTTGCTATTTTAAAGTCAGAATGGTAACAATTAGGAGATCAAAATCTGATAAGAAATATACCCTTCTGCATTAAGAAATACTCTGTAACTAAGTTGGATTCTTAAATAATGAGTTGACTTTTACTGAAACAGAGTGAGCGTAATTCAAGGTCACTTACCGTTGACTTGTAGCTAAATAGTACAGTAGTCTAAAGTTAACCAATATAACAGAATTAGCACATGATACATAAAAGATCATATGATTTCACAGTGATTAGTGGGTGATCAGTGAATCATACAAAATTAAGTGTGCTTTTGAGGTGAACTATAAAAATGAACAAAATTAAGATAGGAAAAGGACCTTTAGGTGATCAATTTGGGCAGGATGAGTGAGTCCAAGAGTCGCCATAAGTAATAATACCCAGATGTAGTATAAATTCCAAGTTACCAAAAGTTGAGGATCAAGACTGGGGTTTTGTAATTGATTGCTAATAATTAAAAAGGATTATAATTGACTAGTTTACAATAAGCATTATTAAATTCTTTAATCAAATAAATTATTCTAAGCATAGCCGGCTATGTTTAACCATATCATAAACAAGCATGTGTTTTACGTGTTAAAATAAAGATAATGTAAGCTGACAAAATCAGCCAAAACCAAACACAGCGATCCCTTCTATGTTTTGGAATCGATAACAAGATTTATGGCTGCAGTCAGAGCCAGAAAGAAAACAAACCAATCCCTTCATTGTTCTATACAATTATCAAAAAGAGCAACTCTCGCAAGGGGTTCTGTAAAAAGCGTAGTCATACCTCCATACCAGATGCCACATTGCTTGCCACTGCTGCTACCGCTGCACCACCACCACCCAGCCATGGTAGCAACGTGGCAAGATGCATTTGTGTTGGTTTAACATGGAGGCAAACATTAGAATAGCTCACACCAACATAAAGTTGCATAATACAATGTTTATCTCATTTTGATTTAAACAAACATGCTCAACACAGACAATTTTATGTTACACGGAAAAAGCTTCAAAATCCTGATACATATCAATAAACAATAACAAAAAGATCCTCTCAAATCCTTACATACAAATTATGCAGGGCAAGTGATAAATTCATTCGACGAAATCCAAGTACCAAAAAAGCCCGTCTCGGGAAACAATTTGTATAACTAAACATCAGTAAAGTACCCTACTTTCCCTATAAAAACATCCAAAGCTACATATTACCAAGTTACCAACCATCAATTAATCAATCTTCACCGAAGAGTAAATGAGCCTCGTGAACCAGAAACAGGCATAGAAACCAATTGTACCCGTGAGCACAAAGAACGCATACGATGCAATCAGCATGTACCCAAAGTACAAGATACCCGAAACAGGCTTCGTGATGTTCAGCTTTGTGAAGAAATAGAAAATCGTGTATAAGAAGAGGTATAAAGCGGATGAACCTGATGTTAAATATGATCTCCACCACCAAAGGTAGTCTTCGCTACAGAGCTGGAAGTAGCATAGTACGATTGTGATCTCGGCACATGTCACAATTAAGATGACAAACACGATGAAAAGGAAACCAAAGATATAGTAAAACTGTTGTAACCAAATCGAGGTAAGTATGAAAAAGAGCTCAATGAAGACTGCACCGAATGGAAGTATGCCACCGATCAGGATAGAGAAAGCTGAGCTCATGTACCAAGGCTGTTCGGGTATTTGTCTTGGGATCTTATTGGTTTTCACTGGATCTTCAATTGCAGGCTTCTTGAACCCAATATAACTTCCAACAAAAACGAGTGGCACAGAAATACCAAACCATAAGAATACCAAAGCAAACATGGTACCAAATGGCACTGCACCAGAAGATTTCTCACCCCAGATTAGAGCATTGAGTACAAAGAAGATGGCAAAGGCGATTCCCGGGAACATGAAGGCGGTTTTAAGGGTGATTGATTTCCATTCAGTTCCTTTGAATGTTTTATAAAGACGGGCTGATGCATACCCACCAAAGATTCCCATGAGAACCCACAGTAGAAGAAGGGCAGTCATGAGCCCACCTCGGTTAGATGGAGAAAGAAACCCGAGTACAGCGAAAATCATGGCGATTAAAATCATACCAAAGAACTGAACACCGGTTCCAACATAAACACAGAGTAAATCTGCGTTAACTGGGGGTCGGAAAACGTCTCCATGAACAAGCTTCCATCCAGTTTCTTCTTGGGCCTCTTCTACTGTTTCTAATTGGTTGTATTTGGAAATGTCACGATAAAGTGTTCTTAACATGATCATAGCCACCATACCCGATAGGAAAAGCACAATCATAAGGGAGTTGACAATTGAAAACCAGTGAACTTGATCATCTGCCATTAGAAGATAAGTATCCCATCTGGATGCCCATTTAATATCACTCTCCTGGATATTGAAAAATTGCAATTATAAAAATTAAACAACATTGGTTGGAATTATGAACAGAGGGTCCTGGTAATAGAATGATATGTTTAACCCAAGACTAACCTGGAAATCGACATCGTAGGTAAAGATGATTTCCTTCTTATTTTCAACCTCTTGTGGAGGATCAGAGCTCGTGACCATCCGTTTTGCATGAGCATCACAGGTCGTTAGGCGGGTCTTGTCAGTCCATTGACCATCATATTGATGCTTGACACTGTATCCAAACAAATAATCGCATACGATTAGGGGCGGAAATTGCGACTTATTTTTTTTCTAATGTATGTGTCTATTCAGGTTATAAATGGTTCAGATAGGTTAATATTCTTTAAAGTAGCCTAATATGTAATTTTAACTCAATAAACCTCCTAAATCGTATTAATGAAAAGTAGATTAAAGCCACCCGTTTTGACCCGTACCATATTGACCCGTTACCCAGCCCGCCCATTTGGCCAGCTTTAAAACACTACAATCCTTGGTGATTCATTAAACTGATGAACAAGTCCTATTACCTGAACGCATTAACTTCAAATCCAACAATCCTTGCAGAGTCTGTTTGGATGTCCTTGTGATACTTGACTGTGAATGTCAAATGATTGTTGATAAAATACTTTTCTTCCTTAGTCTGCACAAAACCACAAGTTACAAAAAACACTAAAATGGAAGGATGGCTGATAGCAGAAAGTAAAATTATCATAGTTACTCAGTTGTTATATACTCACTCCTGCATATTGTACTTTGCGTCCAACAAAATATCCATGCTGATATATAACAGGTGAATCCCTTTCCAACCTTGTCATGGGAACAACCAATGGCAGATTGTCCAAGATCCTGTCGATAAACAAAAAGTCAAATCCAAAGTACAAATCCAAACACCCCTGTATAATATCTCAAAATAAACTTGGGGTGTTGACTCACATGTTAACTCTGTACTCGTCATCGATTTTCTCCTTAAATTCTTTGGCTGTTTTCTCAGTTAGTACAATGCGGCATACAACATTGCACATCTGTGGCACTCGCATTTGAAACTGCAATGCAAATTTCAGTATAAGATTGTTAATTGTAGAACATATCATAATAAAAAACATGATCGACGTGAATTCTCGATGAAGTCATAAACTATAGTTTACCTCATAGGGAGAGTTTTCGATACGATCACCACGAAGAACTTCACCAAGATTCTCAGCACTGTCAACTATTTTATCCGGGCGGCAATAAGGGATGGAGTAGTAAGAATAAGGTAGCTGGGTCTTTGTAGAAGCCAATTTGTTCACTTTTACCCTCAGATTATCCCCCTAAAACACAAAATAGAACTATTTAGACACTTAAATATGATATAATCAACTTTGCATTAATAAAAGGGGGATTGTTCATGTACTACAAAACATTCAATAAAAAAGACACTTGATTTCGCTAGTGACATGTAAAATTTGCGAACACTGTTTGATGATTGATCCTATGGTTTACCACTACGAAATATACACTGAAGTGCCTGAAGTCACACTCACACAGTCGTCTACTATTCAGTATAAAGTGTTGGCTTGAGAAAAACATTATACATGAGATGTTCGATTTATCATCTTCAAGTATACGTATGCCTTTATGAACTAAAGTAGAAGCATAAATACTATAGAAACCAAGTTAAAATCACAAAAACAAATTGAGTTTACGTTAATCTATTATAAAAGTAACACATTTTCCGTGGGTGCATACACATACACAAATCGGGTAGTAGCATTTGAGATCTTGATGCATCTTGCATGACAAACAGTTTCTTATCAATTGCATTTATCCACAAAGCATGATGTTGGTCCCAGTTGGTGAACACATAGATCCACACCTTAAGCATCATTATCAGTTTGTTGTGGGGTCCTAAAGCTAATGAACCCAATTGTTAACTTTTCATCTTTATTCCTTTGATTTAAATAAATACTATAAACAATGAGGTCCATCTTGGCATTACGCATACTTGACGCCTACGCATACACTAATCGGGTAGTAGTAGTAATTATGAGTTTGTAATCTTATAGATCTACTATTTAAACACTATTATAATCAGTGGGGTTGGTCCCAAACCAAATAACCCCAACTGTTATCATTTTAAATCATATTATTTCTAATAAGCATAATATACTTCAACTGGAACTAATACTAATCATAACATACATATTCCAAACTTAAATCAGCAGTTAAGTGGTACAGATCTATAGCATTATTATAACATGCAAACACCTAATCACCCGAAAAGACTGTTGAAGATGTCAACTTTCATCAAATATGAATCCATACAAACATCATTTCCATAAAATAGTCACCAAAATTTTTACATTAAAATCAACAAACTTAACAATCTATAGCAACACAGCTGATGAATAACAGAATCAGATTCTATAACAAATTGATAACGATCTGATCGTCATTCAGCAACTAACTAAAAAAAATAAATCAATCAATAAAAGAGACAACTGAAGGATGAGTGGCGGAAGAGCACGTGCCCCCCGAACGATAAAAAATTGTATGTAGTGTAAATTTATTTTTGTAATTTGCCCCCCC